>CABFOW010004943.1:0-18607 GCA_902141385.1 Timema californicum | reverse complement strand
GGTAATCAGATAAATCTTTGCCGGGACGGAGGATTGAACCCCGGCCGCCAGCATAGAAGTCTGACACCTTACCCCTAGACCACCAGGTCACCGACTATTTATTACTATTTTATAGGTATTGATTCTTCTTTCTTTCAGTAGTTCTGCGTCTTACTACCCGTTCGGGCTATATGCCTATGTACTAATTATACTAATAATTTTAGGGATGAGGAAGGTTTAGTTGAGAGGAAGTGCACACGCACTTGCATGGAAAGAGAGTGGAAAACCATTGAGGGAAAAAACACCCTCAGTGCATCCGACTGGGATTGAACCTCAACCAACTCATCTTTGGCATTCTAGCTCAACACGAGAGTAGCGCGTTAGACCACGCGGCCACTGGAGTGGGTTATACGTATTGATAATACTATAAAAATTAACAACTGTAGATCCCATGAATTCACTTATTAATAAGTGAAAGTAAATCTAGTAACTTTTCTAGCTGACATAAAACTTATATTTTCTAAATAACCGAACTCACCATTTAAGATCTCTATACAGCTCACTTTTTATTTATCACTATACAGGGAGCCACATAAAATATGGGAGCCATCTAAGTGGTGTACAGGAGAAACAGAGACAAAGGAAAGAAGTTTATATAGACACATGCTCTATTTGACCTTGTTTCCGAGCTACAGCGAGGTGATTCCAATAAGCTGTTTGTAAATCATTCTCGATAGCTCCCATTCTGTTGAATAGGGATGGTCTGTGGGTTGTTACTCGTTATTACAAACACTTGGTTTTTTGAAAGAAGGCGGCATTCTACAAAATGATGAATGCAGGCCGGCATTTAGGCTGAAGGTGGCCATTTTGAGCACTTCCTCCTATAATGTTAAGAGGCTCCATATTACTGTAGTTCAGAAACAAGGTCAAATGGAACACATGTTTATATTAACTATTTTAATTGTTTTTGGATCTCTTGTGAACCACTGAAATGGGTACCACATGTTACGGTACACTTTGTATATATTAATATATGGGATGTGTCGTATCCACTAATTTACAAATCCAAATCTTGATTCTATCTACGAATCTTTAATTTCTAATTCGAATCCAGATCTTAAAAAACAAAGTAAGCATAGGAGATTTAATTTTACTACATTTATTTTTACGTTTCTGTAGAAAATATAACTCGTAGCTAAATTTTTGGAAATTTGTTATAATGCTTTCGTTATAAAATTACCTGTGTAAATTAAAAAAAAACTCTAATTCCTGATATTATTCTTTAATTTGTAACTAATACCTTTATAAAATCTTGATCATTGATTTTATTTAGTAACTATTTATGTTATTAATAAAATCCCTTTCAATAATAATAATAATAATATTTAGCACCGAGTCTTACTAACCGTTTGGGTTATACGCTTTAAGTACTAATTACTCTAATGGATTAGGAATTGGGAAGGTTGAATTAGAGGAAGTGAACCCGCATTCGCGTGCAGGGAGAGTAGAAAACCATTTAGGAAAAACCACCCCAGTTCACCCGACGGAGATTCGAACCTCGATCTCCCCGTCCTCAGCAATCGAGCTCAACACGACAAGTGCGTTAGCCAGCTACGCCACCGAGGCGGGTCAAATCCCTTTCCCCATAGCATTAATTTTATATACTTTTTTTGTACTGGTCCTTGATATCCACATTTAGCTACAATGACGAGATAGAGATTAGGAATGTGGAATTTAGAGAAAATGTAGCCGAATATACGTGGAGGAGATATGGGAAGTCATTTAGGAAATAATTTTATCACCCTCCCTACACCCTGACGGGATTCTAACTCCAAACTTCTCCGTTAATAGCAAGCCAGACTAAATGAGCCTGACGTTCTGTACTCATTTCCACCGAGGTGTTTTGGTCTTCTGCAAATGAGATATTGCATAACAGTTATATTATTAGGATCCAACACCATCAGCACAGAAACATACAACACCGTCAAGAGAGCGGAACTTACTTTCTCATATTCTTCTCATCACAGGTTTAGTTTTACATCTCAAAACTCTCATTAGTGGTCGAGTGGTCTAAGACATCACTTTCGCAATATTCTTGGCCACCGATTACGGTGAGATCGTGGTACGAATCCCGGCCGGGTTTGCTGAGATTTTTTTCCTAAAGGGGTTTCCACTCTCTTTCCACGCAAATGTGGTCACATTTCCTCTAAATACCACCAATTCCCACATACCTACCCTATTAGCGTATTTAGTACATGTGAGTACAGCTAGAAAGGATATTAAGATGTGGTGCTATTTTTTATTTTTTTAGCACCGTTTCGGGCTATACGCTTATTTACTAATTACTATGATGGTTTTGGGGATTTGGAAGGTTATATTTAGAGGAAGTGTACCAGCATTTGCATGGAGGGAGAGTGGAAAACAATTTTAGGAAATCCTCCTTCAGTAAACCCATTCGATATTCGAAACTCTATTTCCCCGTCATTGACAGTCTAGTCTACTGTGAGATTAGCGCCTTAGACCATGCGATCACTAAAGCGAGTTTATTTTTACTAAAAAATCAAACAAATAGCTCCACCCTGGATTACTAATGTGTAAAAAAACTCTATTTTCCTCATGGGTCATAGTAATTAATTTACTTGTGATTTGTAGCTAATTTCCTATTTGTGTAGCATATTATATGCCACTTAGGGGCAGATATAACTTTGAAACTTCATCAAAAATCAATAAATAATAACAGTTTTTTTTTTACTTTATCACTATCTTACAGGTAGAAAAAATATTGTGATCGTCAAAAAAAATCGAACTCAAGATTTTGATGAATCTCGACGTTTCATGACCCCCCAAATCCTAAAAAGGGGCTTTTGCAATGTGGTCTGTCTATGTGTCTGTCTTACCCTTATTATATAATTAAGAGTAGTTTAGTAAAGGGCGAAAAGAGAAAAATCCATTTTCTCAAAATCAGCTCCAACCATTTTGATTAAAATTCGTATATAGGCGTTGATTAAGATTTCAAACAAAATAGAAATTTTCTTTTTCCTATGAAAATAAATTTTAGGGTACTTTACAGAAGTGTAAACTTCCTTATCTCCTCAACTGTTTAAGCTACAAAATAACTTTTCATTGCAAAATTGTAGTACTATTAAAAATACAAAACTTTTATTTGAAATATATCTTTTTAAAACCAATAGTTTCCGAGATATTGGCAAATATACTAATACAATTTTGTGAGCTTTAGTTGTAAAGAGATACTACTTAAGTTTTAGAGCAATAACTCTCCAATGCCAGAGAATAAGTAAATATAAGTAAGTCTCTAAAAGTTTATGTTGTATTTACATAAACTTCTTAGGAGAAATATTTGTACAACAATGATCTATATCCATTTTAGGCTCAATAGCCAATATTTACCTTTTTTATTGGTCTAAAATTATAAATGAGGAATTTAATAGCAATGTGATAACCATAGGACGTGCACCCATAATAAAATGTCGAGAATAGCTCGGGTTTTCTAGTGTATATTATTTTGTTTCACTTATTTTAAGAGTTTTGAGTAAATATCTCCATTTTTAAACCATGGAGGGAGAAAGTAGGTGTGGAGTTACGTACCATACATTTTTTTATATAATTAATACTCTTATTTGGCCTAGGTCTATTAAAATACAAACCATATGTTTGCATACAAATTAAAGTTAAATAAAGATTATGTTGAATATTGTTGGTACTGTAATAGTAACATTAATTAAGTCTTTAATTACAGGTATGTATTAAACAGGTTGTCAAATTTGCTTCTAAAAACTATTTGTGCAATAACATTACGCTTGAATTTTAAATCAGATGTATATATGTGTCAAAGTTTGATAAAAATAGTATAATCCTATAAATATCACAAATAAAAATAAAATTATAATTTTAATAAATCTCTAATTAGAATAAAAAGTCAAATATTTTATAAAGCAATTGAGAGAAATCTTTATTTTTCTGTATGCAGTATATATAATAATACTAATGTATAAGATGTAGTTTGAAGTTTTATTTGATGTTCTTTAAGTAATATGCTCAGAATATCTTAAACCACATTTAAGGCGGGATGGAAGAGGACGCAAGAAAATGTAAGTGTTTTTGCAGTTTTCAAAGAAAATAATTTTCTTTTCTGCAAAATATAAATACATCTAAAATTGCTCTAGTAGAAACTTAAAAGTTTAATTCCCTTCACACAGTGACCTCAACATTTGTTGAATATCTGTCATGAACATAGCGGCATTAGATGACAATTTTTTTTTAAATGAAGAGAGTCATTAAATGTGAAGAAAATTAAACTCTATGTTTGTACTGGAGCAATATTAGATTTATTTTTACCAAACAAGTTTTGCTATAAGAACTGCAAAAACACTGCCCTTAACTAGCGTTCACTACCAACCCACCCTGGTATAACATTTTTTGACACATTATCTCAGTCGGCAACGTGCATAACTACTTAGCAAAGCGTCCAGGGTTCGAAACCTGGCTTGACCAAACATTTTATCACTTGCAAAATGTGGGTCTTTTACTTTTCACAGCAATGAGCTAACGACCTTTAGGCTGGATGTGGTGTCTGTTATATATTTAAGTTAGTTTATAAGTCATGTGCTGATATAATCAGTCAGTTCAGAACGAATACGTAAAATATCTTGTAAATATATATATATATTTTATAACCATTTGACTGAATATTTTGATCCGTGTAAAGTGTCTCGGATCATTAGCGATGAGACCAAAGAGTCTAGATTCTATATTAAATCATCGCATTCTGAAAGGGAAATAGGCTGTGAGGTTGGCAGACTTGTTTCCTTTGCTCGGCCTCTCATAAGCCCCGCCCGGTCTAGCCATGTATACCCTAATTACGGTAGGAGAGGTGGTAAATAACAGCTAGCTGGTTATTTATTGCAAACATTGGCTGAGAGTAGCCATCGTCAATCTATTTGAAAATATTTACTACTAAGAATATAATAATTATCTAGGAATAGATCGACATTTAAATCACCTTCTACAAGTTGTCCCTCACCACAGCTCCTACAGTTTATGGAGTAGCCTATATTTACACTCCTGGGGTTACGGATTTGAAGGGTGAAATTATGAGGATTTATGTTGGGATTTAGGTGAAAGGTAAAGAGGTAACATGTTAAGGACTAGCCACACTTAAGTACATCCGGCTTGGATTCGAACTCCTAGCTTCCCTTCACTGGTAGCTGACACTTTTGTGAACGTGCCTAAGGGTTGGCTATGTATTTATCTATATTTGTACTGTTTACAACTAAAAAAAACCCCACAATGTAACGATTGCTTGGTAAATGAACATCTGTATTGAGTTTTAGTTACTCTAGACCAGGCGTGTAAAACTTGTTTGATCATAAGGGCAAAATTGAAAATAAAATCTACTGAGGGGACTAAATTTCAAATATATATAGTCACTATCTTATTAAAATTATAATTATAATTTGGTGTTCTGTCTTAAGACAGGCCCATTCCGTTTGTATGTGAACTTAGACCGCCAATACGCCCGGTCCTCTGCCTCCTCCTTAAGCATTCCAGAATTTACTTCTTTCTTTCAATTCATCTAATATTTGGATCCTACTTCTTCTTAAGCTCTTATTTTCCTCAACCTTTCCTTCTATGACATCGTGCACAAGACAGTTCCTCCTAAAGATGTATCCGATTCAGTTTGCTTTGCACCGAAGAATCACATCCAAGACGTTTCTCTTCTAAGCCACTCTTCTTAGGACTTCTTCATTTGTCTGTCCACCTGATCTTCTTAAGTCTTCTCCAGCACCACATTTTAAAGTTATCCAAGTATTTATTTTCCATCTTCGTAAGAGTTGGAGTTTCTGTTCCATACTGTACGATGTCCCTAATATAGCATTTCATCATTTTCTTCCTCAGTTCCAAATTCGGATAAGTATCTAAGTGATTAAAAAACACCAGGCTTCAATATAAAATACCTAATAATATTACCCCTATCAATTTTTTTTAACCAATTCTCTTTTTGTGACAGTGGTGTGAATATTGGGTTTTAAATATTTTGCCAAATTCATTTCAGTAATTGATGACAATTAATGTGAATTTGTAAGCCGTTATCTCCCGGATGTTTTGGTTCATTCTCATTTGAGAAGACAATATTATTAACATACCTTATATATTGACAAATATTGCACATATTTAGTGTGCAGATTCGACAACTTTCTGGGAATTGATCTATGTTGGAGAAGTGTGTACAGGTACATAACAGCTTCCCCACAAATTATCACCAATTGCTAAAGGTTATGTTTTATCAACGTTCATAAATAAAATAATACTAAGGTCACATTACACGTTGGTCAATCATAAGTTCAGTGGGCCACACACACTCATGAATAGGGCTGCAAGTTTGTCATGTAAGGCAGTAATTTGAAGGGTACAGGAGAAATAGGGGGAATGTCGCACTACACACATTTTCCAGGACAACAACTTTTATCTCATAACCTTAACAAATACTTATTTTTAATAATTTAAATATGTCAGAGTCCTCTTTTAACAATAATCTAAAGTTAATTATAAAGGTCTCACGATTTTCTAACATATTGAAGCACTAAATCATTTTGACTTTAAATTGGACTTTCGCCTTATTCCCCCTTTACCATTCAATTGCTCAATTCTCAAAAGGTTAATAAGACATGTTATTTTTTCTAGACCTTGGTGTTGGCGACTCTTCTGGCAATAATTATTAGCAGTGATGCGGGTGAAAATTCCAAGTAAGTAATATTTAACTAGAGATGGATTGAATCTTATATTTCTCGAATTCAAAACTAGAATCCAAGTCTTAAATACAAATTCAAATCCACGAATCTTTAAAAATTTATAGTTTTAATCAATGTGAAAATATTTAAAAGTAAATTTAAATAAATTGTACAAACTCTCTCTTCTTTATCTTAAAATATACATTTACTAAAAATTCGTATGATTTGTGAAAGGAAATAATATATCTATAAATTGTTGCAAAAACACTACACCAAATATAATAAATTAAATACTATACACTGTTAATTACTTACTCCATGGCATAAGGAACTAGGAACATTGTTACATAAAAATTGAGCAAAGAGAAACATCTTGGTCCACTAAGTATAAGAATCAAATTTATTTTCAAAGACCTAAATTAAAAAGTATATATATATAGCTCAGAAATGATTAGTTTTATATAAATACATTTCAAATAAAAGATTTTTATTGTTAATAGTACTACAATTTTACATTGATAAGTTATTTCTTATCTCAAATAGTTGCGGAGAAATGATGAAAATTGGAAAATTTCCCACATATAAATTAACCTCAAAGTAATTTTCATGAGAAAATGAGAATTGCCATCATGTTTATTATAATAAACAATACGCAGATATGAAATTAAACCAAAATTGTTATACCTAATTTCGAGAATATCGATTTTTATCTATTTTTGCTCTTCAGTACTACCCTTAATTTTAGGTTTGGATATATAATTCTAAAAATCCTTCAAGGAAACCTTATGAAAAAACCCCAGATACAAATTTTTTAGCCCAATCTGTAAAATATTTTCGGCTCTAGCCAGAGGTACAGACATACATACAGATGGCAATGCAAAACTACTTTTTTTGTTTGTTTCAGGGAGTCATTAAACGTCGACATCTATCCAAATATCGAGTTAGATTGTTTTTGAAGATCACAATATTTTGTCTCTAAGGGGGCGAGAGAAAGTAAAAAAAGAAGTTGTTTAAGCCTTTGTGCCACTGACAAATGATATTTTGTTTGTACAGTTTATTAAGCCATAAAGAACCACGAGAACACTCTTACAGTAAATTAATTATACTAACACAATCCCCCCCCCTTTTTTTGGGAGGGGGGGTGATTTTATTACTCTTCTAACCACACACGTGTATCTAGTTCCTTTAACCAATTGATTAAAATCCTTATTTGAAGGTCAAAGTCTTCATAAATTGTTTTATTAGAGATAATTTTTTGAGATTCTCATCTTTTGAATCCCATGAATACCATAGGATTCGAGTGTCACTTATATATTCTATTTATTCTGTTCCCAACAGGTATCTTAATTTTGTCCCCCGCCTACCCTCTACAATGTTTGCGGTCTTTCAGGTTCTTCCACAACGTCTAATAATCTTTAATTTTCATGTCTACTCTCTGTATCATCTTGTGAGCTCGTTTCGAGAGAAATGGAATTCTATTGTTACAATCTCGCTAAATTACTCTACATTACACTTTCGTGCTATACGAATATACAGAGTGGGGCCGAAATATATATACGATTAGTAACTTGAAAATTAACACTTTAGTTGAAAAATAATTATTCATTAGCTAGATAAAAGCAAACTATATATTACACTTTCTCAATTTCTGAAGATAATGTCATTCAGGTGAACTCTAGCGGGCGTCAGGCAAACCTCAGCACGTTGTTCATCCCTTTCCTCAGCATAGATCGTCTAATTGTTTCCATCCCACCCTGTATATTAATCAAGCTAGTGTTGTGGGAACGAGGAAGGTGAAATTAGGATAAAATTTTCTTTGAATTTGTGTTGAAACCTATTTTGTGAAGAAAAAACACACCTTAGTACGGAGTTCTCACCCACACCAACGGCAAACCCGCATTAATCTGTGTGCCCAATGATATGGACCCCATCGTTGATGAAATCCAGTCTCCTTTATCCAGTTGGATACACTGATTCCCTTTTATATTTTGGAGCATTGAATTATACACACACATGTGAACGGTGCACTGATGGCCAAGTGGCGCTAAATTAGCATTGCACTCTTGTTCATCTAAAGATTTGACTCTCTGTTAGGTTTACTGGGTGAGGGTTTCTATCCGTGTTTTTATATACTGTAGTCATGCAAATGCTGTTACATTTGTTTAGAAATCACCTTATTTATTATTGGTACTTAGAGGGATTACTATAAATTTTGGATAGCCTCGAAGTGCCTTTCCATAAATAATAAAAAAATATATAAATATAGGTTTAAAACTTTTGTATTCAACTATGTTATATGAGTGTTGAATATTGTGCATATACACACACACACACACACAAGGTAGGGAGAATGTATGTGTGGGGGTCTACCACCTTCTACCCCAAACCTATAGAGGGACCCTACCAACCCCTCAAATATTTGTGTGAAATTTCCTAGAAATACAATATAAACCCTGATATCCAGACTGTAACACATATACATTTTTTTACTTACTTTGTAATACCTATAGGTTTTGTTATACAATATGAATGCCGAATTTTATTTGACCCAAGTGTTTTTTGTGAGTGATTGGCATGTTATTATTGATTGATGGATATGCAGTTCTGGCAGGAAGAACGTTAATAATGATGATAATAATAGTAGTAATAATAATACACTTTTTTTGCTTACAGTCAACATTTTATTTTGTAAATATTTATAAGATCCATCAAAAGTAACAGCTGTGGATCACATGACTTGAAGAATGAATATATAAAAATAGTTTTAGTAAATTTTAAAACGCCCGATTCGATGGCCTCATAGTTTAAGGCGTCACTATAACAATATACTAGATAGCCGATGACGATGAGATCGGAGTTTGATCCAGATTGGGTTTATTAAAGGTGGTTTTTAACAAATGGTCTCCCACTCTCTCTCCATGCATATACTGGTACACTTCTTCTAATTCAATCTTTGGCACTCCTAGACCATTAGCGTAATTAGTACATAGGAGTATAACCCGAAAGGGTAATAAGATGCGGGGCTAAACAAACTTTGATAACTGTCAACAATTTCCTTTCTATTTAAAACAGATTGCGCTTTCGTGGCTAAAAGAGGTCCAATATCAAGTCTGCAAATGCCTGGGACGTTGTTTGTTTGTGTTGACTGTTTTTTTGTGTGTCACATTTCCAGGAAGAAGATTATCATCCACGTACCACAAAAGGTGAAACACGTCCACCACCATCACACGAAGGTGGTGAAGAAAGAACATAAGGGTAGTCATGGATACGAGGGAGGTGGCCTAAGTGGAGGGTTCCATTTCGACCAGACGCACGGACTGGGAGGTTCTCTGTTCAACGGCTCTCCCATGAAGGAGGGCTTCGGCAGCGGTTTTGGAGGAAAGCTAGAAGGATACCCACACGGCGGGAAGGATTGGGCGAGCGTGGGTTCCCATAAAGGGTTTAGTGGTCATTTCCCTGAAGGACGTATCTTGGGTATTCACCACTCCAGCGGGCACGAGTTGCTGGAAGAGGGGGGAAAGGGTATAGGGGGCGGTTTTCAATTTGGGAAAGAGTTTAGCCATATTGGACATGACTTGAAAGATTTCGGTCACAGTTTTATTGGAGGGGGTGCTAGAGGATTAGGGAAAGGGTACCGTTTCCCTAGCCATTCTTTCCATGGCGTCGGGGGTGATGCGCTTGGCGGTAAAGATTCCATTTCTGGGGGAAGCATTGGGGGTGATTTTGGAGGCGAACATCACGAGATAGGTGGATACGGAAGTGGAGGTGACCATTCTGTGTTTGGGATCGGGGGAGGCTATTCTAGTTTTGGGAGTGGAGCCGGACATTCAAGTTTTGGAGAAGGAAGTGGACACTCCAGTTTCGGGAGTGGAGGTGGGCATTCAAGTTTTGGAGAAGGAAGTGGACACTCCAGTTTTGGGAGTGGAGCTGGACATTCAAGTTTTGGAGAAGGAAGTGGACACTCCAGTTTTGGGAGTGGAGGCGGACATTCAAGTTTTGGAGAGGGAAGTGGACACTCCAGTTTCGGAGCCGGAAGTGAACACAGCAGTAGCTCTCACCATTTTCCAAGTTTAGGTTTTGGTACAGGTCATATCGGTTCAGGTGGTACAAGCAAAGATATTGACAGCTTCAGCAGTCAGTCTCTTAACGGGGTCCATGACTTAAAGGGCTTGGAAAGTACCGGAGGTCACTCATCGAGTGGTTACGGGGACAGTAACCAGGGGTGGAAAGGAGTGAGCAGCAGCGGTGAGCACTCGCCATTCAGTAGCTATGGAGGAAGTAATCATGGCCTAAAGAGTGGGGCAGCTCATTCTGTCGGAGGCAGTCATTCAAGTTATGGCGTCGAGGAGGATGGCTCTGAAGCCTTCCATAGTGGAAACAGCTACGGCGCAGGGAGCGGTGATACGAAGGCTTACAGCAGCATGGTACGACCAGTTAAAATACCTTTAAGAGTCAGTAATCACAATAAGAAGGGGTTGAAAATTAGTAGCGAGAGAGCAAGAACACTTAAGAAGACAAAGTCCGAGGGTGGTAATAATCGTCACCCCATCAGATTCTCTGATACTGAAGAGTCCTCGATGAAAAGGTTAAGAGGCAGTAAGCGACCATAAAGGTGAATATGTGGTGTGAAAACTAATTTAGGTAGTCATACGTTAAACTTTTTAATATGAAGGGTACAAGAGAGAAAAAAAAGGAGGAAAATCGCACTGCACAGATTTTCCATGACAAGACTTTTTTGATATCTCAAACCTCACAAGGCCTTGGAAAATATTAAAAACAAATATATAAATAAATATTACAGAAACCTCTTTTAACCATAATCTAAACTGATTTAGAAAGGTCTCATGATTGTCTAACAGATGGTAGCACTAACGCAGGGGCGTAACCTCAGGCCCTAAAGGCTGGCAATGTGTGTGTGTGAAAGGGGGGGGGATGATATAGGAGGCCAGCGAAAGGAAACTTTAAATTCTGTGGAAATATTTGTAATCAAATAACTTATGTTATGGTTATTGACAATTTAGATAGTTGAATATGTGTATCATAAAGTGTTGTAAATTATAACTGAGCTATATAGCATTATTTCAACAATTTCAATCGGTTTTAAATAGCTCAGATTTTTTTCCCCTTCATGTAGTCAAACTAACTAACGGATAAAGCTCCCAACACAAAACCAAGGCTAAAACGGCGATTATAAGGTGTAATTACTAAATTATTAATTATTTAGGACTTTTAATTATAACTCAAAACATTTGTTAAGGTGTTAGATGACTGGGAAAAGGGGGCCTGAAAATAAATAAAGCTTAATCTGTTACGCCACTGCAACTAGCTCAATTTTAGTTAAAATTGGATCAACCCCCGTATCCTTCATATGTGCACGCTGCTATGAAAACTAGCAAATAACAAAATTATATTTTGATTTACCAGGGTTCGGATTTTGATGACATGCTATCTATTTTTTGATACCCCACAGACAACACTCGTATGCATATACATTCTGTTCATGATACCCTGGTTGTGGAAACTTTTCTATAAGTTAATTGTGATGAAAATTACCAAATCACACATAAGGGTTTGATCACTTACGCACATTTTATGTGTGTGTTAATTGTTGCGTTAGTGATAAAATGAGCATTACGTTACTGATGCTAATCATACACTTAAATAGCAAAGTACACATGTTAATAAAGTGCTAATAGAGATTTTCAAGCATATGAAACAAAGCATAAAAAGTTATTACTCGTGATATTATCTAGAACTAATATTATGTTTTTAATAATAATATAAATTGGGTCTAGATGATCAAATACAATTTTCAGGTCAATGGTTCATAATTATTCCAATTTCAAACACGTTAAAAATAATTAACTAAACAGCTGCTATGGGAATCCTCGAAAAGTTCACTTTATTGTTTTCCAATTATACTATAGTTTATATATTATTTACAATGCTGCACACTGGAGGAAGAGTTATCAAATTAATTAATAACACAAGCCCGATCGGAAGTGGGAATGTGTTATCGAATAGCAACATGTCACCCTTTCTTCTGCGAGAGTTTTTGAACGACTGAAATTGTCACGCTATTCAATCCATCCGGCTAGCATTGATACTGACATTCCAGTGTGTTTGGGGTCACTGGACCCCTTATTACAAATTACAGCTTTTTTTTCTTTTACAATTGGGAGAATATATTAAAATTCGTTCCTCTAATTTTGTTTTTTCAAAGTGCAAAAATATAATTTCCATAATATAGAAATACTGTTAGCTTTGTATTTTAATGATAATCTATGCACAAAGCACTTAAAACATGAAAAATGTAAGATTATTTTATGTTTAATTAATAGCTCTTACAAACTGACCTGGATCTCTCTCTACACGTTTAATGAAACCAAAACGTTGGTCGTCTTATGTTTAACTTTATTTTCACAAAATATAATATAAACTCCTCTTTATATTGTTATTTACTTTTCCAAACAGATATTTGAAGAAGACTGATACTGTTACTATTTACTAATTTTGTAATAATGTTATGTTTGTAATAAAATAATTTTTTTTTACTAGTTTATGCTATATTTATTTTACATTATTCTGAAGACAGCCCAAAATGGAGTTACATACCGTTTACTCATCACCAGACATTGTTATGGTAATCAGATCTCACAGGTTACATAATGATGAGTTACATACCGTTGACTCATCACTAGACATTGTTAGGGTAGTCAAATCTCAAAGGCAGGACATGCAGCGTGAGTGGAAGAAACTACGTATTTGTTAATTTTTTCTTGTCGATCTAATTTTTTGATGGTGATACATCGATTGTTGATGAAAGTAAACAAGCAAATAATGGTAGCAATGGTGTTTTTTTTTTGTATGAATTGTTCGGAACTTTTTCATTTTTACCACCATCTTGTCCAATAGCTGGTTGGCCAGGCCAACGAATCTTTGCTCTGATGAACTCATATATTTAATGTTTATAGATGGTTATATTGTTTTTATTTTACATAACAACCGGTGTTGTCAATCTCAGAATACTGTATAGTAATGTAACGGGGGGAAAACATTTGAACGTATTTTCATAGCAAGGATTTTCCTAAATAACTGTTTTGTGTGTGTGAATGTGCTTGTCAAGGCTATTCTAATTTAATTATACTAGTAGGGTGAAGATAAAGGAAGAATTTAAAGAAAATGCGTCTGCATTTGCATGGATAAATAGTGGAAAACAATCTGAGGGTGGGGGGTACCGCTTCAACTGTTTAATGGTCTAAGGCGTCACTGTCGCTATAGACTAGACTCCCGATGAAGGGGGAGATCAAGGTTATAGCCACGGCCAGCTGTATTAAGAGTTTTTTATCTATATGGTTTCACACTCTCCCTCCACGTAAATGCGGATACACCTCCTCTAAATTCAGTCTTCTCTATCCCTAACGTATTGGTGTAATTAACACATATTTGGGTAACCTAAACGGTGCTAAAAAATAGTAAAAAATAATAATTAAATAAAACATTATCATAAGTATACCCATCCAGGATTTGAACCCTCCTCTACTCATCACCGTAAAACGATACTAGAGGATATTGACGTCTAAGACCATGTTCCTGGCACTTAGCCAACTTCTGACGAGAAACTGAATACAAGCCACTCTCCATAAGCTTGCAATAAGTGCCGCCAACCACAGAGCTACTCTATTTGAATGAAAGTACTTCAATTAGTTCGACCAAACCCTCCATTAGTCAAGAACACGGCTCAGCTCAACCACCACTCAACTGTCATTGGACGCAGGTTTTAGTTAACGAGTAATGACTGTCTGTACTTGACCTTCCCGCTCTGCTTAGCCACACAATGCTTTCTCCACTTTCACTCACAAAGTTTTCATAGTTCATTCACTTCGGCCTAAAGAATCAAGAAATGATAGTCGGATTTAATAATAAGCTATTTATTTCACAACATTAGAATAGTTTTTATTTACTTCTGCTTGAATTTTTTTTCATACCATCATCAAATTCAAAGATATGGGCTAAGGTAGAGGTTTTCAATCTGGGGTACGTGTACCCACGAGGGCACGAGATACGCAAATACTTCTTTGGGCAGTGATGAGCAAACTTTCTTACAGGAAGGACAAATAAAAAAAAAGGTGTAAAACCGAAGTGGCTTTGTATGTAAGTTTGTGCAGAAGATTTATGTTGGGGTGTGAGATGAGTGAAACTGTGAGAAGGTGATTCTCACGAGAGAACACAGATGATCATATGTAAGTCGGGTTTTAAAATCACTTTTACTAAGTTTCATGGTTGAAAACACTTGATCGCCGCCTCTTTTCTTTCCGCTGTTTGGGGTCAGGGTGACAACATAACGGATCACAACACATTTAAACTATTTATACCGCGGGCCGGATTGGACACACCGGTGCGCAGGTTGAATTTAGCTCGGGGGGGCTGTGGTTAGTCCTTTTCTGTTTTAGGGGATGTGCATACATTTTTAATCACTACGTCTTACTACAGTAGCCCCATGGCTTCTTTGGTGCTGACTGACAGCTTTGAAAAGTTACCAGACCAAATTACGTATCCCTACGCCAAACCATATGATCTGCAATAACATGTGTTTAGTAGCTGACTTCTGATGGTCAAAATTTAGGACTATACCAAGATGATTACTGTCAGAAGTCAGCTGTGAGCTGTCAGTCAGCACCAAAGAAGCCATGGGGCTAATGTACCTGTTCAGATTATACCCATACATGATAATTACTATAATGGGGTAAGGGTGAGGAAGGAAGTATCTTAGGGGTAATATACCCACATTTGTGCTGAATGAGAGTGGATACCATGTATAAAAAAAATACCCTAGGTATATCTGACCAGGATTCTAACTTCGATAGTCTCGTCTTCAGCAGGCCAGTCTAACAGGAGAGTGAAGCCTTAGACCATTCAGCCACTGAAGAGGGTTACGTGCAATTAAAAACATACCTATTATTTAATGATAAACATTAGATAAACAAGGCCAGATACAGGGCTAACCACAAGAAACCCGGACGTAGAGAAATGTTATCTAAAAGTGGCCTTTTTTTTATCTATCTCCCTCTCTCTCTTATATGTAGGTTTTTTTGCGTGGCGGGAGAGGGAAAAACAATTTAGAACAACAACCCTCAGTGCACCCGAGTGGGATTGAACCCCTATCTCTCCATCCTCGGCAGTCTAGATTAGCACTAGAGTAGTGCATTAGACCACGTGGCCACTGAAGTGGGTTATAGATTATTGAATATGTATAGCTTGCATTATGCTCCAACAACTTTGAATGTATAAAGTTGGAGTTAAATTATATCTGGGGAGGAGGTTGCGCGAACAAAAAAAAAAAACCCAACGTATATGAAACGTCACTCTCACAATCGACTGGATTGTCGATGACGGGGAGTTTGGAGTTCGAATACCGATTGGCTGTAATGAGGGTGGTTTTTCACTCTGTCTTTACGTAAAAACGGGTATATTTCTGAATATTCAACCATCCTTATTCCTAATGTTTTAGCGTTATTAATATAGTAAATATATTTATAACCCCAAGGGATAGTGTGCTGTAGTGAAAAAATATCTACAAATAACTGGCTCGCCATTATTTATTTATTTATTTATTAATATATTTTAAACATATTAGTTAATACAAATTCAGGACTATCATAAATATAAAGATGCCATAAAATGTGCAGATTAGTAAACATTTGAGAATAAATTATTTACAGATTTTTTAGCAATAATTTGAAATGGAATCAAACCTCATAGTTATATACTTATAGAACTAAAATACTCAGCGGGGAAAAAATGTTAAAAATCTGTATCGTTAAAGTTTAAACATACCACTACTAAAAAAATAAAATGTTTCAAAATTTTCATCTAAATCTTCGAGCTTGCAATAGTTTAATATATTTGATTAACTTTTTTGACATGGTTATAAAAATCATGTTCATGGTAATTTTAGGATTAGATAAAAATATCTAATAAGTCTCATTAATACATATTTCTTAGTTTTTTTATGTGGTAATCTATTTAAGCAATCTACAAACGTTTTTGTTGTGTTGGTCAAATTTGACTCTCTTTTTTTTTTAAACCTATCTATATCATGAAATAATTTTATTTTATTAGCTCTTTTTGAAAATTCTAAGCTGCCATTGATTCAGAAGTGACAAGAAAATTATAAATATATCTCCATAAGCTATGTAATATGTTGGTAAAAAAATCTAGAAAAAATACACAAACGTTTTTTCTTTAAATGTTTGTTTGGCGAATGGCTTGTCTTCAGAGAGTATACAACGATATAGTATAGCATAACATAACAAAATATATAAAATATATGGTCAATGTGATACAATAATATATAAGAACAATAAAAAACAATCAATTTACGTTAATATAACTCCATAAAATCTAGAAAGATGATCATAGTTCAATGTAAAACTAAAGTAATCAGCTGCTTCTGATGGGTCTATAGTGAGATCATTCCTGGACCCTTGAAATTTCCTGAAGGGGCATTCACAAGTTATATGCGTTATGCGTTATCGTTTGTTCCGGTATCCTGCAGTCACATTGTGGGCTTTTGGCCATTTCCCACTTGTCAAGCGTTCTTTAGTTCTCGAATGACCGGTTCTAATTCATTTTAGGCGACTCCATGATCTTAGGTAATTTCATACCTGGATAGGGTCTGGCTGGATCTAGCTTGTCTTTCTAGTGAGAACGACTAAAGAACGCCCATTTAGATTTCTGTTATTCATTCAAGCTGGTGAATTGTTACCCCATATTGGCTTTCTAGACTGATGGGGGGTAAAAAGTCCAGTATTCTATGTATTGGTGCTATTGGAGCCATTAGGTAATTTATATTTCCCCCCTCACGGCTTGTCATATGTTGTCTTCTGAGGTTGAGCTAAGCGATGTTTGTTAGAACGTAGAGCAAAGGATTTGGTGTGGATTTGAGGGTGCATGATAATATCCTCATTGAGTCATTAAAATGGACATCGACCTTATCGGTATGGCAGATCCTTCAGTCAATAATTATACACGTTTAATATTTATTAGTACTATTTAATGACAATATCTATCAACAGCTGTGTATCACGTGACTTGATGACGTATGACTATGTGAAAACAGGCCTAGTAACTTTTCTAGCTGTCAGATAAAGTTCTTCATATGAAAATCTGACTGTATCAGGGATCCAGCTACAAAATATAATAAGTTCAATTTACGCTTGTGTTAGTATATTCGAAGAAAGCATTAAAATTAGTTATTTTACTTTTTTTATATAGTTAAACTATCTTCCAGCATGATTACTTATGACGAGAGTAATAACTATGAAGATATATTATTTATTACCTTACTGTGTAGATCGTATCTGGTTTTGAACAATAAATCGATTTGACAACTCTATACAGTTAATATTCTATACTATTATAATTAATGAGTGAGGGTTCATCTAGATGATGAGAATATTTGTCTTATAAACGGGTTGTTAAGAACTATGACTTCATATCAATGTTACCGAAGATTTATTCAGTATTATCTGTGGCTGTTTAGCTGGGTCGCCCGGACGCTTACACAAAATGAACTTTTCACTCAAACCCTCGAACTAAATCTCTCTTTCACTAACCGGCATAATGTAGCGCTGGGAATCATCGAAGAATGAATTAATAGGTGTGTTGCATTATACACTCTATTTACCTGAACGGTAGCAGTCTCACCTAAGGCCCTATCTTATAATTCATAACTTATAATCTATAGCATAGTGGAATAGTAAGATATGCTTGATAACTTTCAGGATAAACGAAAGATGCACCCTAGCTGAACGTATGGGTTTAAACAAAATACATTCAGTAAATAGCTTGGAAAATCCGAGGGTGAGGGGGGGACA
>CABFOW010004942.1:32021-48853 GCA_902141385.1 Timema californicum | reverse complement strand
ATGGCTTCTTTGGTGCTGACTGACAGCTTTGAAAAGTTACCAGACCAAATTATGTATCTCTACGCCGAACCATATGATCTTCAAGCAATAACATATGTTTAGCAGCTGTCACTTCTAACAGTCAAAATTAAGATATATACCTAAATGTTGACTGTCAGAAGTCAGCTGTGAGCTGTCAGTCAGCACCAAAGAAGCCGTGGTCCTACTGTAAGTAGTGCTAGAGCTAACTAAGAGGGGCATATAAACTTAGAGAAATATTTATTTAATTTTAACATAAAATAACGGAATACGTTACATTAATTTTGAATAATATTTTTAGTTGGAAGGGAGAAATATATTTCTGATGGTATACTTTAATAATGCGGTTATTTTTAATGTCTCCAAAATTGAATTTATAAGTACATGTGTCCATTGTTATTGCATCGTACCGTATATTTTTCATACAAAGCCGACAGTCTGCTTACTCTTGAAACCTCCTATTCTGAAAAGTTATCCGCAGTCGTGAATGTCGGCCTTGATTGATAACATGGCATTGTTCCCAGAAACCTCCGCGGTTGTATACAGACATGAAGAGTTCATTCTCTACCGACAATGTCATTCTCTCGTCAGTTTATCCAAGGGGTTTGTTTGGCAGCGGCAAAGAGAGGTCATTAATCACGTGATACAAAGCTGCCCCCAGAGCTAGGAAAACGACGCAGAAGGCTCATCACGCAAGATACTGCTCGGGTAGTTTAAAGAATATAGTATACAATAAAGTGCTACAATTTTCTCTTTTTCCACCAAAGAAACTTTACCCGGGATTTTAGACCTTAAGGAAAGGAATTATAATGGGAGGGATAAAACTCAGTTTTATTTGATCATAAGTCCAACTACCAGAACTCCTTACCAACTTGCTAAATTTACTTTTGTTGTTTGTTGTGAGAAATTACTTGGGGGGAAGGGGGGTTACCGATATTGGTTTTAAAAGTTCAAGGAATTCTCAAGTGTTTTGAAAAGGGAACCGTTTTACGAAGGTTTAAAATATGTTCAACCTATCGCATCAATAAACACAATGAATGGTCTAAGGCGTCAGTCTTGCAACGGACTGGACTGCCGATGACGGGGAGATCGGGGTTTGAATCCCGGAAGGGCGTACCGAGAGCCAAGATACCTAAAATCTAAAACTTGGTACAGCTACTTAGAAAAAAGCTAAGGGTGTTCTTTTTTTTTCACTTGTACCTATACTGAGAGGGGCCGGACGTTTTATACCACGTGACCACCAGTACTGGTAAGAAGGTATCCAATCTTTCTTCAGAACGTACAGTTGAAAATAGTATTCACTAGTTTTCTAAATATATATATATATTACCTAGGAAATATTCTATTCTCAAACCTAAAAATAGTTTTTAGGAAACATTTCAACTTAAAAATAAAAAATAATGTATGAGACATTTAGACTTAATAACTCAAAGAGAAACGTCACATATGAATATTACATATTGTTTCTCATTATTACTGCTTTTTTTTTCTCTCAGTGTAGACTTTAACCGGGAAATGGCAGGTATTTTAGATATTATTTTATAAAAATAAGTTTTTAAAGCCATGTCAAATATATCCCGAAACAAATACACACACAAATAAAATTAATTAATATTTTCTCTTGTTTTCAGAACCATAATGAACCCTTGGATGAAGACCAGGTCGCCAGTAAGTTCCATCGTTAATTAATATCAGATTATTGTTTTTTATCAATAATAAATAGGGATATAGGGGGAAAAAGCGGGAAACTCAAATTTAAGTTGGGAGTAAAGAGAACGCGAGAATAAGTAATAGTTTTGTTTATACAAATATATATTTAAATGTAGATATTAATAATTTTCTTCACATAATGATATAAACATTTGTTGAATATCTGTCATGAGCAAAGCAGCATTAAATGAGAAACCTTTTAAATGAAGATAAAAAATTGACATTGAATTACAGGACACTCATGACAGATATTCGACAACTGTGTAAGTCATCAAGAGAAAAAAAAACTCTTGTGTTTCTACTGGATCAATATTTGATTTCTTTTGACCGAAAAAGTATTTTAATATAAAAACTGAAAACAAAACACTTAAATTTATCGCGTCCCCTACACTATCACGTTAACTTAATTTAAGTTAGTGCTGCCATCTGTTAGACAATCATGATACTTTTATGATGCACTTTAGATTTGTAGTTAAGAGAGGTCTTTGTCATATTTAAATTAATTTAAAGAAACTATTTCCTAGGGTCCTAGGGTATATATATATATAGAGAGAGAGGTATATATATATATATATATATATATATATATATATATATATATATAGAGAGAGAGAGAGTATCTTACCGAATCCTAATGAATAAAATTGATAAAATCCTTTTCATTCTATATTTATAGGTGATACATGTTCATATTATCTTATGAATACAAGGGGAAAAGGAGGAAAGTTCCATTTTACATAGTTCCCAGGACAACTTTTATATCTTAAGCCCCATAGAGACCCTAGGAAATAGTTTATTTTAATTAATTTAAATATGACAGAGTCCTCTCTTAACTACAAATATAAAGTGCATCATAAAAGTATCATGATTGTCTAACAGATGGCAGCACTAACTTAAATTAAGTTAACGTGATAGTGTAGGGGATTGTTTTGTTTTCAGTTTTTATATTAAAATACTTTTTCGGTCAAAAGAAATCAAATATTGATCCAGTAGAAACACAAGAGTTTAATTTTTTTGGTTGGATTGAGCCCAAGCCGCACAAGTAAAATTATATTTTATTCCGTATCTTGCACGAGTTCTAAACATATTTTGTTGGCCATTTAAATGTTGTAAAAGTGAAAGTTGTTAAAAAAAACACAACCCGCGGTGTCTGACGACTGTTTCAGTGCTGCGACGAGCCTTCTCAATGTTCGACACGGGTAAAAAGGGAGGGATTGAAAAAGAGAAGGTGAGGACAATCCTCAACACCTTAGGACTCATGATCGACGATCTTGAACTGGAGGCTCTCCTGGAGGCGGAGGTCAAGGACGGTGAGTTCGCGTCGACTATTTATTGTTGGGTTAATCCCCGTACTACGTATGGCCGGTAGTAAGTATCCAGTCCACCACATTACACCCTATACTTATCTGGAACTAGTTATATCCAGTCCACCTCATTACACCCTATCTCTATCTTGAGCAAGTTCTATCCCGTCCACCTCATCACACCCTATCCTTATCATGAACTAGTTATATCCAGTCCATCTCATTACAGCCTATCCTTATCTTGGGCTAGTTCTATCCAGTCCACCTCACTACACTTCATCTCACTCAAGTTCATTCTAATGTAATCCTGCCATCTGCATCTTAAGGATAGTTTACTAAAAACCTGTTTTTAAAATATCACTATATGATAAGTTTATTATGATTGTGACGTAATATTTATTATTCATTGGTACAATTGGCATCATAGTTAGTAACGACTTATATAAGCTCCCGGCGACTCAAACTGACCAGTCCCTCTAGTTATCCGATGAGAGCGAGAGACGCTTGTCGACGATAAAGCGGTCGCCGGATGAGACGAAGCTTCCTTTGTTCTTCTTCCGAGAAGATCGCGCGCGGCTGTTGATTTAAAACCGAGGATACTCGTGACGGTGACGGGAAAGGGTCGGTCAAGGGGGAGTTGAGGAAAGTTGTGAGTTCTGACCACCGCAGTTTCGGTCAACCATGGCGATGTCGGTCAGCGTCATCAGGGGGGTTGTGTGAACTTTGTCTCTTAGAGTTGGGGTTAGATTAGAGCGTCTACCAACTTCAGCCCTGAAGGGCTCGCAGGAGAGGACTTTCCATTCCTCTTATTTTACATCTCTCTCTCTCTCTCTCGGACCAACTTCTAATTTTAGTTCAACCAACATTCCTTGGTCGCCGGAAGGTTACACAAACTTTGTCGCCATCGGATGGACGTTGAAGGCACACTCTGGTATGTCAGGTGCAAGGTAAACTTTGACGGCGAAGGTCGGGGTGATGCCTTCCTTTTCCCTCCCCCTCCTCCCCTGATACGGAACTTCTGTCGTAAAAGAGGACGATGAGGTGGGTGTGATCGAGATTATAGCTCGAGTTTGTCGCCGGCACCTGCATCCACACGGACCAGCTGCGCCGACAGGACGAGAGGATCGGGGTGAACCTTAGAAAAGATAAAAAGTATAGAAACGCCACTCTAAAGTTGGCAAGTAGAACCACGTCGCTAGCGCTCGCGGCGCTAACGCCACGAACTAAAATATTCTAAGTGGACGCTACACTTGGAACACGACGGAATGTTAATTGATCAATTCTTATTATCAAATTCAATCAAATGTAGCTAAATCCATAAGTAAACCACTTTATAAAATGTAAAATCTAAAAAATCTAGCTAAACTACTTAAAAAAAAAAAACAATTTGCTAACAAAACAGTAATGGCGAATTTTACTTAGACTTAACACTTCCTTTTCTATGGACTTCACGTCCACGCATGCGCATTTCTCTGTGACGTCATCGCAAGCTTCTGCTACTAGCGATAGTGCCCCAAACTAGTTTACGGGATTAGCTAATTCTATAAGAGTGCCCACTCCATGATGTGAACATTTTCTCTACTCATAAACTACTTGTTTCACCCGCCAAAACGTATCCCGCCTTCAAATCAGCCGAGATATCAGAGGGACGTCTCTACAACAACAAAAATATATAAACGGGAAATAGGAAATATATGTCTGTATACTTTGTCAACTTCGGTGATCTTGCGGTAATTTGCTCGCCTCAGGACCTGATGGTCGTGGGTTCGAACCTATCCGACCTCGTCGAATGTTTCTTGAGCAACAAAAATATGTAGCACAACTTCCTTAGAAGGGGAAGTAAAGCCGTATGTCCCATGTCAATTTTGGTATGTGAAAATATTTTTCCTGAAACATTTGGTATAATATTCAGTCGTAGAATTTCAGTACAGAAGACAAAAAAGGGAAATCACCGCACTTTCTGAACTACCCTAGTGCATGTGCTTTCTCCCAGATGGTGAGGGCAATACTAACCAGCAGAGATATCTCCGGATGGATGGGAAGTGCATCAAACCAAACTTTGGGATGAAAACTCATCAAACAAAGTGTATTTATTAGTCACGGTTATCCGGAATTCTAGCGAGAAATAAATACTTGAATGGAAATCCTGTCTGGAAAAGACGCGATACTAAATTATCGGAATGGTCTTTCAAGACTCGAAGGGAAAATATTTTCAAACAGATACAATCATCTGAGAAAATATAAATATTATTTTAGAGATATTAGATTAAATTCAATCTTGTTTGGATTAAGTTGATACTGTAGGACATAAACAAACATATTATTTAGTTGTAATACATTTGTGATATACAAGTTAGCCAAAAGCACAAACGAACAAATTAAAATTTTATTTTGATCTTTTCAGATGACTGTAAATGTTGCATTTTTGTTTCCCCTTACGTGTCTTGGAAGGAGGCAAGGCTATTGTGTCTATTCAGCCGGGGTTTACCTGAAAGGATTGATTTATTGCTAGATTTCAAATCTAGTTTTTTTTTTCGAATCTTAAATACAAATTTGAATCCTAGAATCTTTTTAAAAAATGTACAATTTTCGTTAAATTAAAAATATTTAAAGGTAGATTAATTAACAAAAATAATCTTGTTGCCACTCACATATTATATTTTGTTTGTCATGTCTATTACGTCATCAGCCACAAAGTAAACTTTTTTAATCAATTATAATATATAATTGTTACCCTCACAGCTACACAAGAATATATAATTCCTTTTACCAAGTATTGCTATTTAAAGTCGTCTTCATTTATTGTATTTGAGCTAATTTTGAGATTTTTACGAATATCGAAATCTCTTGCATGCTATGAGATTCAAGCGTCCCGTTTATAATCATATATTACATCAAACATAATTATGTTACTATCCGCGTGTGATGCGTTTGCTGCACATAAAAACTACAGTAGAAAGCCGACCATCCGAAATTATTAGTGATAAAGGTGGTTCACTTGAGCGAGAATTCGGACTGTCGGATTAAGATTGAGATCAAGTTTTTATTTTTTATCACCAAGTTTTACCACTCATTAATGTTACACCCTCAAGTACTAATTACTCTAACGTGTTAGTGAGGAGGGAGTTTCAATTTGAGCGTACATTAAATATACCCACATTTGCGTGGACAGGAAGAGAGAGAAGAAAAACATCTAGGAAAACCACCTCCACTATACTCAACCAGGATTTGAACCCCGATCTCCCCGTCATCAGCAGGCCAGTCTAACACGATAGTGACGCCTTAGACCGTTCCGCCACCGAAGTGGGTAGGTGAAGTTATCCCTGATCTGTCCCTCATGACCAGGGAAGTTTGGAATGAGAACGACGGCTTAGACCATTCCGCCACCAAAGTGGGTAAGTGAAATTATCCCTGATCTGTCCCTCATGACCAGGGAAGTTTGGAATGAGAACGACGCCTTAGACCGTTCCGCCACCAAAGTGGGTAGGTGAAGTTATCCCTGATCTGTTCCTCATGACCAGGGAAGTTTGGAATGAGAACGACGCCTTAGACCGTTTCGACACCGAAGCGGGTAAGTGAAGTTATCAAAGGGTGTCTTAGTACAAGTGCTGTACATTTGTATTCTATCACAATAGAAAGCTGAGTGCCCTGCAGCACTACCCACGTCTGCAGAAAACATGGACCATGGTAACTATCAGGTTGAGCCGTGGCGAGTTTCATGTACCCTTTAGAAACAACAATGGGATCAGTACGTTTCTTCAGATTAGACACGCCTCAATAACTACATCACTCTCAACAGGAGTTTCAGGGCTCGAATCCCGATCGAGTATACTGAGGGTGTTATTTACCTAACATTACAAATTGTAATATTAATAAATGATAAATAAGGCACATATATTATTGTAGGTTTCTTTCGGTATAAAAGGAAGTCTTCTGAAAAATCCTTTGTCCCCCGATAGTGTCGTGTCGTGATGTGTTTTCAGGGTAATCAGAGCTTGATAAAACTGTATCTGTGATAGATTGTGTTCTCTCCCACTCGGTCCCCATTTGACCAGATAAGCAGAGCTTGTTAAAACTGTATCTGTGATGGATTGTGTTCTCTCCCCCTTGGTCCCCATTTGACCAGATAAGCAGAGCTTGTTAAAACTGTATCAGTGATGGATTGTGTCCTCTCTCCCTTGGTCCCCATTTGACCAGATAAGCAGAGCTTGTTAAAACTGTATCTGTGATGTGATTGTGTTCTATCCCACTCGGTCCCCATTTGACCAGATAAGCAGAGCTTGTTAAAACTGTATCTGTGATGGATTGTGTTCTCTCCCACTCGGTCCCCTTTTGACCAATCATACGTGGGCTCTTCTCTTCATACCTCACATGGGAATTCATTCCCGTTGCTACCTTAACAATGAGTGTATCATTGAGGGATGAGGGCATCTAAGCACTGCTTACACTGGCAACACGCCACGAGACCTGTTATCAAGGAAAATGACGAGTGAAAACTTATATTTGTCATCTTATCTGACAGATATAAAAGTTACCAGATCTACTTTCACTTAGTTGTACGCTAAGTCATGTTATCTTCAGATGTGACTTTCCATATATATATATATATATATTATTATTATTATTATTATTATTATTATTAGCACCGCGTCTTACTACCCGTTCGGGTTATACGCACTTACGTGTGTAATGGTAGGGTGATTGTGAGATGAAATGGAGGACCTACAGTTTAACGTGGAATCCGAACCACGGTTGAGGCCTGGCATCCATAGATATTATTAATTAGCATAAATAGTAGTCCATACTAAAATGTCATCAATGCTGAACACAGAAAAATATGTTTGTATTTTCTAAAAGGACTGTGTCAATTCCTTCTGAAAATCTCTCAAACCTGCTTCGATGGTCGAATAGTCTAAGGCGTCGCTCTCACAATATACTGGACTGCATATGAGAGGAAGCTCAAGGTTCGAATCTCGGTCGTGTATATTTAGGGTGTTTTATTTCCTAGCTGGTTTTTCATTCTCCCTCCGTGCAAATGTGAGTGTACCACCTCTTAAGTTCAACCTTCTTCATATTATTAACACATCAGTGTAACTAGAACATATGCGCATAATTCGAACAGATAGTTAGACGCGATTATTTTTTATCGTATGGTACAATTGTCCGTGAGGGACTTGAAGGTTCAAGTTAGGTCACCTAGTGTGAAGAATATTAGCCGCTCTGGTGTAACAGAACGTTGTCCAGGGTACAGAATAGGAGGTTGTCTACACGTCGTACTCACAAGGGGGTGGCGGGGTGAGGACTAATCTAACTTAAACCTAATTGACAAAACTCTGGTGATCATTGGGATCATTCCCCTTAAGGTAAAAATAATCAAGATACCAGCCGGAAGTTGAACACGGGACTTCTAGACTTGTAGCCAGGTGCGCTGGACACCATATCACGGGGCCGGTTAGTTAGACGCGATGACAAAACCCCCACCTCTCTTTCTCAACACGTGAGGCTACCTTCTCTATGGTCTGTATACCTTGGTGTAAGTACAACACGTGAGGCTACCTTCTCTACGGTCTGTATACCTTGGTGTAAGTACAACACGTGAGGCTACCTTCTCTATGGTCTGTATACCTTGGTGTGAGTAAAGCCTTGCGCCGAGTCCATTGGGGATTGTACCGAGTGTGTTTAGGCTTACCCCTCCCTAGCATCCGGCGATATTAACAGCACTGCCGGTTTTAATCCACGCCATTTATATGACGAGAAATGGAGAACGTGGACACTTGCGAATAACGATAACGCAATAACCCGCAGCTTTCAAATGGAGGGTTTTATGAGAGACAGATATACATATATATTATACTTTTTTGTTGGAAAAAAAAGTTGCACATTTTTTATTCCCCCCCTCCCTTCCACAATATTTTTTAAAAAAGTACTAACTTATCTAAAGTGCTAAAGACGAGTAAGGTTTATTTAGAGGAAGTGTAGCGGGATTTGCGTAGATACATAGTGGGAAGATATTTTGGTAAAAAAACCACTCTCAGGTCACACCTGGCCGGGCGGGATTCAAACCTTGAAATAACTATAATCAACAAACCAAAAACAAGACTAATAACATAATAACATGATGTTTATTTAACGTGCCTACCGAAGGGGTGCGGTGATTTATATATATATTAGGTGTACCCGCCTCGGTGGCGTAGTTGGCTAACGCGCTTGTCGTGTTGAGCTCGACTGCTGAGGACGGGGAGATCGAGGTTCGAATTTCGATCGGGTGAACTAGGGGTGGTTTTTCCTAAATGGTTTTCCACTCTCCCTCCACGCAAATATGAGTTAACTTCCTCTAATTCAACCTCCCCAAGTCCTAATCAATTAGAGTAATTAGTACTTAAAGCGTATAACCCGAACGGGTAGTAAGACGCGGTGCTAAATATTATTATTATTATTGATTATTAGGGGTAATGATGGCTATAATCCGGGTGCTGAGATCTGTGGTTCAATCCCTTCCGGCTGCAATGAGGCGATTTCCTCAACTGAGCCCTTTATAAACCGCACACGTGTTCATGTGGTTTAAGACGTCAACCTTAAAAAAAACCTGGATAGTACCGTGGACAGGGAGGTCAAGGTTCTATTCTAAACCAAGTGGCTGGATGTAAAAAAAATATCACATTGTCATGTTTTTTTATTTTGAGTGTTTGTTTCCAGAGAACGACAAACTGGACTTCGCCTCATTCTGCCGCGTGGCGCAGCACTTTCTCGACGAGGACGATGAGGTGATGCAGAAGGAACTGAAGGTGGCGTTCAGACTCTACGACAAGGAGGGTGAGTCGTCCTTTCAGCCTGAAATACTTCCTGTAGTTTCTACTTTGATCTGAAGTTGATATTTCTCCTTGCTGATCAAGTTAGAATGTAAACAAACTAGTACTTTTTTTTTGACACCGCGTCTTACTACCCGTTCGGATTATACACCTATGAAATAATTATTACACTGATTGTTCAGGGATTAAGAAGGTTTAATTGATATAAAGTGCACCAGCATCTGCGTGGAAAGAGAGTGGACAACCATTTAGGTAAAATTACTCTCAGTGCACCCGACCGGGATCAAACGCTGATCTCCCCAGTGTTGTCTTTATGAAAATTTTTTTATTCTCCCTGAATTAACAATTTGTTTTTCTAAATTAAATATTGTTGAGGACATCCCTTAACATTTTTTTAAAATTCAAAATGAATTTTTGAGGTTTAACTAACTTTGTGTATATACACATCGTCATCCTACACTAGGCCGGTAGAGATGACAGAGGTAGACATTTTAGAGGAAATGTATTAGTGTTTGCGTGGAGGGAGGTATGGAATCAATTGTGGGTGAAAAAGGGGGGACACGCCTTGAGTAAATTCAACTGGTATTCGAACCCACACCACCGCTTGACGTGGTTTACTCCGTAGCTCACGCACACAACTATGAGCAAGCAGTTCAAAAGGTACACCTTGTTTCGTATGGTTTAAGAGTGTCGAGACTATAAATTACCGGGCTGACCGGAAAGTTGCAATATTTTGTTGGAAAGGTTAGTAAATATAGTAGAATTTTCATAGAAAAGGCTTTATCTGACAGCTATAAAAGCTACTATATATATTTTCACGTATTCACCCGCCTCGGTGGCGTAGTTGGCTAACGCGCTTGTCTTGTTGAGCTCGAATGCTGAGGACGGGGAGATCGAGGTTCGAATCTTGGTCGGGTGAACTGGGGGTGGTTTTTTCCTAAATGGTTTTCCACTCTCCCTCCACGCAAATGCGAGTTCACTTTCTCTAACTCAACCTTCCCAATTCCTAATCCATTAGAGTATTTAGTACTTAAAGCGTATAACCCAAACGGATAGTAAGACGTGGTGCTAAATATTATTATTATTATTCACGTATTCATACGTCAATTCATGTGATCTGAAGTTGTCCCTTTTGATAGATATTCTTAATACCCATAACATAACCATAGTAAACGAGTAAATTGTTATCAAAGTTGACCGCAAAGAAATATGTTTGTATTTTCTAGAAGTTTCTTCCACCGGAAACCTGAAAGCGCTCACCAAACGTTTGTGTCTCCTGATTCTAGGGAACGGTTACATCCCGACCTCCAGTCTACGGGAGATCCTGATGGCCTTGGACGATCAGCTGACGCCCGATCAACTGGACGAGATGATCGCCGAGATCGACACGGACGGATCCGGCACCGTCGACTTTGATGGTGAGCGCCTTACAGGTTCCCGTTTAGAGAATATCCGAGGTTATGTTTTTTTAGCACCACGTTTTACTACCCGTCCGTGCTATTTACACTAATGGAGTTGGAAGTCTGTATTGATAGGAAGTGTACCTGTATTTGGGATGAGGGGGAGCAGAAAACCATTTTGGAAAATCCACCCTCAGTACACCCGACCGAGATTCGAACCCCGATCTCCCAATAATTCGCAGTATAGTCTATTGTGAGAGTGACACCTTGGACCACGCGGCCACCGAAGCTGAGTTTAAGTTTATAGTCCTGAGTTCAAATAAAATAAAGAGAACGTTGTTTGTATGGACCAAAAAATTGAAGGCTTTAAAACGTGTTCCGTACTATCCGAGTTTTGGGCTATTCGGGGCTACTTCAGCCTCCGTGTAAGGGTTCTCTCCCCCTCTCTCTTCCCTCGTACCTTCAAATAAGTCCACATCCCTGTTTCCATATACTATTTATATGCCTGCCCGGCTGGCACCAGTGCAGAAACAACCCAGACTTAGCCTCGGGCCTCTGGGTACCCGAACTCGCCACTAACGGGTATAATGGATAATAAAATTCTACAACCCATCAATATCTTCCACAGCAGTACACACTCCAATAAAATAGTCTTATTTATACACAATAGCCAGTTCTTCATAACAACACAAACAATATTTTTCTTACAAAAAAAAACAACAAACAAAAATATCAACAACGTTTCTACGTGTTACAAAAACAAAAGAAATTTAATATCCACAGAGGTTTTAGTACTGCCAAGAAATGTACTTCTTCTTTGTTATTGTGTTAGACCACACCCAAACACAGGCATCACTGGTCCTTTCACCCGTTAACGTCGGATAGTCAGGACTCTATTGTAATTAAGTTACAGTTTCACATATTAAAATTAAATGAAAAGATTGTTGAGAACTTTTTATATTTACTAGTTCTAGCAGACTTAATAAAGTACCCACACGAATATATTTATTCCTGGATAAAAAAAAAATCTTTACCTTACTTTTCTAACATTTCGAATTTGTAAAGTCAAAACTTGACTATTTTGAGATTTAAAAAAATCTACAATAATTGTGTTTGATATAAGTTACCTTCTATACTTTGAATTATTAAAGTTTTAATTGTATAGCCGACTTAACAACAAGAACCAGTGTAAACAACGTAACAAAAATAAAACCGATGAAACTCCTGGAGAATTTATAAATTAATTAAATAATAATTTAAATGTTTGGTTTATTTTCAGAATTCATGGAAATGATGACGGGAGATTAAGATCTTCGAATTATCTGGCTGAAACTGACACAAAACCTTTTTCATCAACAATTAGAGTAAACGTAATTGCAATGGGTTTTTATATAAAGGATAGCATCAAATAGCTATGCCAATTTTTATTTATTTGCAAAAAAATTATGTCTAACAACTGAGGATTCTTATAACTACAATCTTAATGTTTTGAATCTAATGTATAATATTAATAACGATACTCTCAGGTGAAAATTTATTGAGTCTGTTCTAGCAATGTTTCGGGTGAATTTAATTTCGTACTACATGAGCAATTTATCTTTGTTTGTTACAAGAAAATAAATAATTATTATATTTTGGTGTTTATTTTATTGGTATTCACGGATTTTATAGTAAAACTAATTTAAACTAAACTTGTTACTAACGTATAATTTATTTATAATTGTGAATGGTATATTGTAATAATCATCATTAACAAACTATAAATATGTCGGTTAAAATTTGAGCTAAGCTGTTTATGTGTCACGCTTTTATATGTTTCTTGCGATTTAAATATATTTGAATAAAATTACACTTGTAAATGGAATCCTTGTCCATTGGCACGCTAAGCGAAAAGGTCACGGGATCCCTTTTCATGCCGTGGAGTAATTTTTCAAATATATTTAAATGAGAATTTCAATCGAATTTCTAGAAAATTTTACTCCAAAATTAAACCAATAATATATTCTCATACGGATTTTAAAAAAATGAATTCGTTGTCTCACTTATATAAATGTATTATCACATAATATCTATATACTATTTACTATGATTCTATAAATACTATCATTACTAATGCAGGCTACTTCTATTATCTATGTGTAATAGAAAGCATTCATGTTCTAATTCATTCCTCATCCATATTTAAAATCAAGCAAAATGAAAAAAAATAGTTAAGAACATTTCATCATATTATACTAAAATATACATTCCTTGCAGTATAATGAAATAGTATATTATACCTGAGAAATCTCAGTTTTCTGCCGACGAAAGATAATACACACATATACACAAAACTCACCACTTTAACAGTTAAAACACATACTTAAACATTTACTCATAAATTAAGAGTCACATTTTTATTCCAGCTGCAGATTTTTGAAAAATTAATTTCTCGCAAACACATTTTATTAAAAATTGAATTATCATACTAGCATTAGTTACACATTTGTTTAGAGTATAAATTAACTATTGTTTATTTAATCACCAGAGTTCATTTAAGGAGTAAGCTATATAATTTGTCAATATTAAAAAAACACTTTTTGAATTGATTAAAATATCCAGTAAATCTATTATAATGGAAGTAAAATTATTTTAAAAACTTTGTTTACCCATATATTAGGAGGCAAATTTTGAGTATTTACACTTTAGACTAGTGTAACAACCTGCATTTATGTATTTTTTTACAAAAAATATGATTATATATAATCACACATACATATATTAGTCATTCAAAAATATATAAGATAAAGATTTCTCACAAATAAAACCATGTTTTAGAGAAGTGTGGGTAAGCATTCCAAAATAGAGGAGAGATTGTAATAAATAAAATATAAATAAATGAAGATATGCATGGCCAGGCCTTGGAGATATCACTGTCTAAAGTTTGCAAGACACTACGGCAGACGCTAGGCATGGCAGATTATCACTTTAGAAGCGAACAGTTCCATATCCATTTTATATTAGTCTCTTGGCGTTTTGTCTGTGGCGATGCGAAATAAAATGGGCCACTTTAGTTAACTGTCTTTCTCATAGACGCAATACCCCTTCTTTACACTGCCAACCGCAGCACGAAGGCTAATGATGTTCGTTCCCTTCAAGACTCAGTCTGATTACCCAGATATCACCTAACTTGGGTAAATATTATAGCTACCAGACGTCTTAAGAGCCCGTCTCACCCTCGGATAACACCTAACTTGTGTAGGTAATAAGCTCGAAACACACGTCTTAAGAGTCCGTCTCACCCCTAGTAAAACCTAACTTAGGTAAATAATACACCATTAAGCAGACGTCTCATCGGAATTAGTTTTTTTTAGTTTAATTTAGAAAACAATGGAAATGAAACTAGTTAAACGATTTTTATAAGAAAATTTAAACCAAATGGAAAAAGGTTAAAAAAAAACACACACACAAATTCATCGCAGCTCTTCTGTTGTCAAACGAACAACTTATAAAACCGAGCTTAGCAACGTTTCCTGGTTTAACCGTATTTTTGTATTTAATTTCCCGGTTAATCAGCCACGTCCCCGCTTTTATTACTATTATTAGATATAGGGTGGAGGTCTATTTGCCCTTGAGGTATCGTGTGAGAATGATATCTTCTCTTTCCTAATAATGTGGCTGTATTATTATTATTTACTAAAAATACAAATGATGGAACGGAGTATTAAAATCAAACGTATTAGCAAGTGTGATTAAGCTTGTAAATGTACACCAATTGAATATTTTATTTTACTAAAATTCATTAACAATTTTTATTGCTATTTTTGTATATGTTTGGATTGTTAGTTTAAATTTACTATTTTAAATATCAACAGTTGTTGAATATCTATCGTGAGTATACCGACATTAGATGACAAACTTTTTAAATGAAGAAAAACAAGTCATTAAATTCCAAGATAACTTCAAGAACCTTAAACTATATTTTTCTACTAAAGAAATATTTCATTTCTTTTGACAAAAAAATTAAAATGTTGATATAAGAAATATATGCAAAAACACTTGTCCGCGTTCCCTTCACACGCGACCTAAGTTATCTATGTAAATAACATACTTAAAGTTTATACTTTTAGTGAAACAACGTGAGAAATATTTCTTTTATGTTTGATATTTTGGGAATAGTATAACTTATGACGCATTATTAGTTTACCTTGAAAGATAGATAGCAAGTTTGCCTTTCCTGGTTCCACTATGGAGTATGTTATAAGATAGGACCATAGCGTAACTAAGCATGTGGGGAAAAACTATCGACACTTCACTAAAATTGATAGTTTCCTTTAGATGATGATACTTTTTAACTCTCTACTTGTATTCATATGAGAAATTACACACTGGTATCAAAATAAAATACAAAAGTTTTATTTGTTGTTACTATATGAGTATAAAAAAGATCTAAAGATAGAGATAAAAATCATTAAATATATTTTAATACTTAAAACCATTACAAAAACTTGATATTCAGATACAATCGGTTATCAAGACATTCTTTCAATCTGAGTACGTTACTCTATGTTTATAAACGAGTAAAGTATCGTTACTTCTATTTGGATAACACATCTTTGTGTAATCAGTCAAGGCTTTTTATAAACTACCCCATATCGACCCGTGCTAGGTAGTCTTGTTACTTTCAGGCTAAACGAATAGTAAATTTTGTTTACGGTAGTCATTATTTAATTCGTTGTCTCGCGTAATATATATCCTCTTAAAAGAATTTAAAAAAAATATAATTTCTTAAATAAAATAAACTATACAGTTCTTGAATGTGTCTTTCCCTGCTAAAATAAATTAATGTTGATATTTACTGGAGACGTCATAACCACTCAGCTTGGCGGAGGAATTTTAAAATAAATATGGAACTTTCGTATTCGAAAGTGGATATCTAAAAGAGTGGTGTTTGGTTATATAAAAAAAAACACCTTCCACCGTACCTGACTTATGCTCCTAAAGCTACTAGTACTCGCACTACTCCGGGCCTGGAAAAGAAACAACAGAAAGAAAGAGAAGAGAAAGATAGATAGATAGATAGATAGATGAAAATAGTAGGATGAAAAGTAGTGAGGAATCCATGAGAAATATTTGGCACAAGTCATTGATTGAGCTACCGGCCAACAGATTGTAGCACAAGCGGTAACAAAACAACACCCAATAACCATATCATACAGGTAACAACACCAAAGAGTAAACAGGTAAGCTATGACCAAAAGTGAGAACAATTATTTATAGATTCATCAACTAAAATGATATTAAAATAAGTGTTTTTTTTTTATAGCTCACATCTTGGCTAAAATTATTTATTGACACACATATATTATATAAAAAAACTAATGTGAATGACACGAACGCCTCCTTCAAATCTTTGAGTCCTCAAGTGGATTCGAGATTCCAAGATTCGAAAAATTTTCAGATTCGAGTCTTGAAACGTAATTTTTTTTTTCAGATTTTTGAAAAGGAATGAATCTTTTATAGATATTATCTAGGTTCGTAGGAAGAATGAAGTTTCTTATTTAAGGAAAAGTGGACTCGGCCAACTTTGTTTTATATATATATATATATAT
>CABFOW010004942.1:5661-22933 GCA_902141385.1 Timema californicum | reverse complement strand
GGGGGGGGGAGGGAAGTAAACAACTCTGGCCACATCGGAGGAAACAATCTCATTTTTCATTTCAGTTATCTGAGGTACTTAACGTGCATTTTCTGAACCGACTGATTATATCGCCACACGACTTGTAAACTAACTTAAATATAGGACACAACACCCAGCCCTCCAGCCGTTAATTCATCACTGTGAAAGAGAAACCCCACAGTTCACAAATTATAAATTTTTCGACCACGTCAGGAATCGAACCTGGGGGCCCTTATCTCAGGAGACATACACGTTACTGACCGAGCTGAGGTGTCAGACAAAGAGAGACACCCCAGCTATGGATTTTAAAGTAGCTGAAGAATACAACCGCAGGTGAGTCAGTCAAATTCCCGACCGGGTATACTGAGAATGGTTTTCCACTTTGCCTCCACGCAAATGAGGGTACACTTACTCTAAATGCAATCTTATTGATTCCTAACTCATTAGAGTAATTAATACATAGGCGTATAAACCGAACGGGTAGTAAGACGTGGTACTGAAAAATAAATAAATATTACATTACTGTCATTTTCCCGTCCCTCGCTCAAGCATTTCTCCTCATCCTTAGCGCGTAGATAGTCATTAGATAAACCTTGCGTTGAAACGTATAAAGTAATAACAAGTAAATTAAAATGGCTACCCTAAGTCTCCCAGAGAAGCCCCAGCCCATTATTACCCTTTGGCTCAAGGCCTAGAGACTTTGCAAGGTTGACACACGCATTATTACCCTTTGCCTCAAGGCCTAAAGACTTTGCAAGGTTGACCCACGCATTATAAAACAGCCTTTATGTTAGGCTGGGTTTATATTCATGCCTTACGCGCAGCTAACAGTGAATAGGTATTAAGCGTTAATCTCGTGTTAGACTGGCCTGATAAAGACAGGGGGAGATCGGGATTCGGATCTCGGTCGAATCTATTGAGGGTGTTTTTTCCTGAATTGTTTCCCCCTCGCCTTCCATGCAAATACGGGTACATTTTCTATAAAATGCTCCCTTAATCATCCCTAACACATTATATTTAATATCATGTGATATATTATTGTTAATTTATTAGAACGGAATTAAAGTGAACTAATAGTCAACCTGACACGTCCACGGATTTCTTTTTTTAACGCTGCACAGGGTTACACGACTATATAATAATTACACTAATGTGTTAAAGATTTTGAAGGTTGAGTTTAGCGGAAGTGTACCTGCATTTTCGGGGGAGGGGGGGGGAAGTGGGAAACCTTTAGGAAAAAACACCCTCAATCTACCCGACCGGTATCGAACCACGATCTCCCCGTCATAGGCAGTCTAGGCTATTGCGAGAGTAGCGCCTTAGACCATGTGGTCACTGAATCAAGTGAAGATTGATTGATGTCCTTGTATAAGAGCCGGTGAATGTCCCTTGTACAAGTCAACTCTCCCCATTGTTATGTACGCCTTGTGTTCCCGAACAGGGCTACACCCCGTGAAAACACCAGTATCGACCTCTTCAGGGACGTATTGTTCAGCGGGTAGGAGGTAAGCCCTCACTGGCCCCTCCCCCCTTCCCGTCATCCACACAGACAATCACCTCATTAAATGGTTGTCAAGGGTAATTACCCCCACCCTCATCACACGATGCTTACCCCCGACTCGGCTGGGGGGGGGGGAGTTCTAACCCTAACCTTGCGTGTAGATCTGATTGAGGAAACACGGGGTGTACTACTGATACCAGAAGGGATGATCAAATGGGGTTACATCGGTGTCCTAGATCAACCCTTTTATCAAGTTGATTGAAAGATAAATATGTTTACTTTAATAAAGAAACAACCACTAATTAAAATTTTACTATTTCTCCTTTTTTGCATTCTTTGGAGAAAATAATAAATAACAGAAGACGGTTGTGACGTAAAAGTCAAGACTTCCCGGATCAATTTATTTTTAAATTGTTTATTATTTACGAAATAAAATAAAAATAGATATGTTACGATACATATCTAAGAATGTTTGGATGCTTTTATGTTAAGACTAGTTTGAAAATGTTGAAAACATAAATTTCTTAAGGTGGGATGAGCAGAGACGCCAGAAAAAGCCATTGTTATTGTTATTGCAATTTTTATGGCAAAACTTTAATTTTTTGCCAAAATAAACAAAATATTGCTTCAATAAAAATATAGGGTTTAATTTTCTTCACGCGGTGATATCAACAGTTGTTGAATATCTCTAGAGGATGTCCTGGAATTTAATAACTTTTTCTCTTCATTTAAAATGTTTGTCATCTAATGCCGCTATGCTCATGACAAGATATTCAACAACTGTTGATATCACCGTGTAAAGAAAATCAAACTCTATGTTTTACTGGAGAAATGTTCTGTTTATTTTGTCCAAAAAAAGTTTTGCCATAAAAACTGCAAAACACTACCTTTTCTCGCGTCACCTACATCCCCCCCTTAAGTTTCTCAGTTATTTTTTATTACCCACTTCGGTGGTCGAACTGTTTAATTATTATTATTATTATTATTAGCACCACGTCTTACTACCCGTTTGGGTACGCTAATGTGTAATGGTAGGGTGATTGTGAGATGAAATGTAGGACCTACAGTTTAACGTGGAATCCGAACCACGGTGGAGGCCTGGCATTCCACACATTCACAAGATGCCTTGTCAGAGGTGAAGGAAGGGTTTGGTAATCAGATAAATCTTTGCCGGGACCGAGGATTGAACCTCGGACCCCCAGCACAGAAGTCTGACACCTTACCCCTAGACCACCAGGTCACCAACTGTTTAAGTAAGGCGCCACCCTCACAAAAGACTGGATTACCGATGACGGGGAGATTAGAGTTCGAATCCGGACCTAGGGTGATTTTTCATAAAAAAAATTCCAATCCCTCTCCATGTACGTGCTGGTACACTCAATCTTAATTAACTAGAAAGACGCGGCGATAAAAAAAAAAGTGTTTTAATTTTATTGGCCTCACATTTCGCCTGGAATAACCGTATATGAACACTAATAAGTTGGGTATGAGTAAGGTAATATCCAGAGGAAATGTACCCACATTCATTAGGAGGAATAGGTGGTATATATTTAGGGCAAACCAACCATTCAGCCGACCGGGGTTTGAGCCACAGACTGTCACAAGAATGATTTATTAGACCAATGGACAACTAATGCGGGTATTTTCATATCATACTAATTATGAGAATAGTGAATATTGTGGTTGGTATAGTAACTAATATGAAGGATACAGGGGAAAAAGGAGGTCACATTCCACACATTTTCTAAGTCAACTTATATATTTCAATCCCCACAGGGACCCCAGGGAAAAAACCTTATTAAAATTAATTTAAATGTGACAAGAGACCTCTTTTAACTACAATCTAAACTGCATTAGAAAGATTTAGTGATTGTCTAAGAGAGGGCAGCACTAACTCTGTTTGAGTTAAACTTAGATTCTCCCCCTATCCTACCCTTAATACCATTTAAATATAATTCTAAATTATTTTTTTCTATAGGCTTAACGAGAGCTGTGTTATTAGCACCTGGGAATATTTATATTAAACTCCAAGTGATCCAAACGCCGCTTGTTTTCGTACCACGTAAATTGTAATTTTTCACCTCAAACAGACTAAACCCAAAGTTTATTAAAAGTGTTTTTTTTTCATAGATTGAAACTCAACGTCTCAACAATATCCCCCCTCTTGATTATTAAAATAAAATGTTGTTTGTAATAAAATATAGAGATTGGGACGCTCGAATCACCTCGAATCCTATGGTATACTATGAATATCATAGGATTCGAGATTCATTAAAAATTTAAAATCTCGAATAAAATTATTATGGAGATCTCGATTTCAAATAACCATTTGAATCAATTGGTCAATTTAATTATATAGACTTTGGAAGGGTAACACAATAAAAAAAAGTAAGAAAGGACAAACTCGCTTGTAGCACAATTAATTTTCTAAAAAAAAAAGTGTTCTCTATGTTGCTTACGACGTAATATATATGACAAACAAAATATCATTTGTCAGTGGCAACAAAACCTAAACAGGTTTTTTAAAATTCAATTTGAAATATTTTCACTTTAACTAAAAATTTTGTACATTAAAAAAAAAAAGATCCAAGTATTCAAATTTGAATTCGATATTTGACCCATCTCTAGTAAAATCATAATATAGGAAAACGTTATTCTTAATTTATAAACTGTATTTAATAATCATCTGCTTTAGTTTCTCATCCAATGAACTAGTAAAACCAGCTCACTCATGAATTAGTCTACCCGAGACTATTCAGTTGATACTGAGATATGTATTTAAAAATGGAACAAATGCAGTATACATATATATATATATATATATATATACTTTTGATTAAAAAATTAAGTTTAAACTGTATACAACTAAATTTGTTCTAAATTTTAATTCTATGGTTTAAGTAATATCTACACGTTTAATACTAAATACTGTACTTTAAGTAGCTACTACGTACTCTTTTCTCTAAGCTACTTGCTAATTAATGTCGACAATGCCACGAGTAGCTAATGTACTAACCTCTAAGTATAAAAGAATACCACGTGTTCAAGGAGATCACAGCCATTTTCACACATAAATAATATCACGGGACTGACAATATTGAATTATTACTGGCTGTAGAAACAAAGCTAACATGAGTATTTATTATTATTATTATTATTATTATTATTACTAGACTAAATTTATAAAAAAAAATTATTTACAATTTATGTTGATTTTAATATAAGAATGTGATAGGAAATTTTTAAAAAAGTTTAAAAATGAACGTACCAGTGCTCAGATGGTTTAAGGTGTCAGATTTGTATTTACCAGGTGAATTACCCGCTCCCCCTGCCCCCTCACTGCGTTTCACTACCCTTTCGGGTAAAATGTATAAATATTAATTAAGATTTAGAGGAAATGTATTCTCGTTTTTGTGGAGAAAGAGAGCGGAGAACCATTTAGGGATTAACACCCTCTGTAGACCAATCAACGAGCCTGATGTGATCCGGACATTGTTTCCAATATTTAATTTTCCCTTTGGTTTATCTATCCTCTTTATACTCTAGATAGGGTGCATTTCCTCTTAAACTTCCATTATCATATCTAGTCCTTATATTACACATTTAGTGACATTTAACTTACTAGTAAAATAATGAAATGATTCACTACATATATCCATATATGATTGTCTTAAGTTATTATTATTATTATTAGCACCGCGTCTTACTACCCATTCGGGTTATACCCACTTACGCTAATGTGTAATGGTAGGGTGATTGTGAGATGAAATGAAGGACCTACAGCTTAACGTGGAATCCGAACCACGGTGGAGGCCTGGCATTCCCCACATTCACAAGATGTCTTGTCAGAGGTGAAGGACGGATTTGGTAATGAGATAAATCTGTGCCGGGACCGAGGATTGAACCCCGGCCGCCAACATAGAAGTCTGACACCTTACCCCTAGACCGCAAGGTCACCGATCGTCTTAAAGAGCGTCGCAAATTCTTTAAATTCAATAAAAATTGTTTACAAAAGGGAAAGATTGTTATTGTTGTTTGTATTTCTGAAATTTAAATTATTAATAGTGTTTGAAAAAAATACAATTTTCTTGGAATGAAAACCCAAGTTCTGATACCTTAGTATACCTAATGGATAATACAATTATTTTTAAAACATCAACCAAAAATGCCTGCACACTAACTTAGTCGAAACTATATCACCGTATTTAAATAATTGATAGTCAATATTAAAAATAATATATTTCCAGACTAAAATAGTAGCACTATTTTTTTTATATACCAATTATTGTTTATCTGGTTATTTTTAGAGCAAATTTAATTTACAAATCACTGAACGAAAAGTTTCATATTGGATATGTCATATTATGTGTAATCATGCATTGTTGGAAAGAGATCTAATATAAACTTTCATATGAATCAGAGATCATGCACGTAAACATATGAATAAACTTTGTTCTAAATTGTGTGTATAATTTTATTTTTTAAATGCCTATTTTAAATAAGACGTATCCAATATAAAAAGATCATAGGGAATTCATAATCCCATACATTGACTAAAAAATGACAGTGATCATCCTTGAGCACACATGATAAACTAGAATTTTTTTCTTCTAGGAGATAAATCTATTATTTTTATTAAAGTGCAAAAAAAACTAAGGCAGGCCGTGTCTAGAACACGCAAGCGTCAAATTTGTTACTGGTTGCGATTTACTTTTTTTGTTTTGTGTGTTGTTTATTTTACCTTGCTTCTGTTTCTAGGAGCGAAGTCTTCCTTAGAAGAAGTCTTCCTCCGTTTGTCCTTGAGAATCATCCGTGCCGCTGCGAACGCCATCTCTCGAGTATTTCAGTAAATAACACTTAATTGATCGAGTGGACGCGCACTTAAGAACGATTCAGAGTTCCTTTTTTTTTCTTTTTTTTTTCCTATCCTTGTTAATATTTTATTCCGACAGTTCTAGTAAATTTAGACATTGAAATACATAGGTCAAATTTTGGTTTAATTATTACGAGTTTTTATTAAAGTGTCGGGATTTTTTTTATGGAAGTGATTTAAATTATTATTATTTTATTGCTAGTATTAATATAAAAACTTTAACAAGCTATGTATGTATAATTTTTTGAGCATAAACTCATATATCTATTTTCTATCTAGATAAACAAATAACCAATACACATCGTGTAATTCTACCGATTATTAATGAGAAAAATTGCAGTAATTATTACAGATTGTCCTGGTACTGTGGGAAAACATTGTCACTAATCGAGTTGATTTAACACACACAAACACCGAAGAAGTTGACGGCTTGTTATCATGAAAACAATTGAATGTTTAGTTGCGTGTTCACTTTCAGTTCATCAATATATGTTTGATAGCTAATTGTTGTGGTACCGCCATGATCATTGTTAGTGGTGTCGCCTACGTGGAGACGGGACTTATTTCACTGTTGGACGAACAAATGACGTCACACCGTTAAGAAGGGATTTCGTGAATAAAAGACCTCTTCTATTAACCTGAAACATCAATGTATTTAAAACCCTTCAGTTTGTGATGTGAATATTGCAATGTAACTGGTGGTTCATGGGAAATGAAACATTGTGTCTTAATTCAATCATGATAGTATATTTAATTGTTCTGAATTACTTATTTTATAGATACTAAACAGTTGAAAAATAAGTCAGAATTGTTTAAATAAAATAAACAAACAAAATATGTATAGATTATGTAATTAAAACAAGTCATAAATAAAACTACCAATATATTTACTATAAATTCATGGATAAATTATTTCAATTCGATAAATTAAGGTGGGAATGTAGGAAACGCGGGAAAACGACAGTGTTATTGCAGTTATTACAGAAAAAAAATCTGTAACGAAAATATATACAATATTGCTTCAGTATCAACGTTTAGTTTAATTTTAATCACACGGCGGTATCAACAGTTGTTGAATGTTTGTCATGAGTATAGCGGCATTAGATGACAAACTTTTATATGAAGAGAAAAAGTTGTCATTAAATTCCAGGACATCCTTGACAGATATTCAACAACTGTTGATAGATATTCAACAATTGCTAACATCAACATGTGAAGAAAATTAAACTGTGTGTTTGTAATGGCGAAATATTTGATTTTTTTTAACAAAAATTTATTTTGATATAAAAACTGTAAAAAAACACTGACCTTTTCTAATGTACCCTTCCACTCCGCTTATCAGCCCTATAGTTCTTCGGCAAAAAAATTATCAATTATCAAAATCAACACCAAGGTTATTAAATATGTTATATAAGGTAACAATATTTGAATGGTAAATCAAATAAAATGCAACCGCGTTAGCTTGGAGAGTGAACGAGAAAACCACCATACACAATTACATGTGACGAACCACCGTCAGTGTGCCAGGACAAGGTTAGAACCACGACCTCCCTTTCACCAGCAATACAGTCTGTTGCAAACTCAACGCCTTATACCATGTGACCAACACTACCTAAATCCCTTGTCCTTTCATTACCCTAGGCGGCGGACATATGCATCATACGTAGATATTAGGTGCATCACACGGACTTTCTCACTCCATTCTCCAGAATATTCTTATAACTCGTGAGATATGTGAAAAGAAATAGAATATATTGTTATAAAACATAATGGGAAAAGAGAACATCGCATTTCACCAAAGAACATACATGAAACAAGACACAGAAACATATAAATTGTCGTGTGCATTTTCAAAACCCCATTTCCCAACGCTCGCTTTAAACAAGTATATTTGCCTATAGATCGAAAAATATTGATTTTTAGAAACATTATTTCTAATAAAAAATTGTCTATATTTAAAGGAAATAGAACTTTGCATTAAATGATGCTACTGAATAATGGAGGAGTATGTGTATTGATGAGTTACATACCCTGTGGTGATCACAAGACGTTGTTAGGGTGATTAAACCTCGCAGGTTACTATGGGCAAGACATGCAGCGCGAATGGAATAATCTAGATTCTAGAACCTTGTTCAGGGTGTTGACTGGTAAACCCAGTGGGAAGAAATTATTGGGAAGACCTAGACGCAGATGTGAGGATAACATTAGAATGGACCTGAAAGGGATAGTGTAATGAGGTGGACTGGATAGAGCTAGCTCTAGATAGGGATAGTGTAGTGAGGTGGACTGGATAGAACTAGCTCTAGATAGGGATAGTGTAACGAGGTGGACTGGATAGAACTAGCTCTAGATAGGGATAGTGTAATGAGGTGGACTGGATAGAGCTAGCTCAAAATAAGGATAGAGTGTAATGAAGTGGACTGGATAGAACTAGCTCAAAATAAGGATAGAGTGTAATGAAGTGGACTGGATAGAACTAGCTCAAAATAAGGATAGAGTGTAATGAAGTGGATTGGATAGAGCTAGTTTAAGATAAGTATAGGCTGTAATGAGGTGGACTGGATAGAACTAGCTCAAGATAAGTATAGGCTGTAATGAGGTGGACTATATATGACTAGCTTAAGATAGGGTTAGGTGGCGTAGTTTTATGGGTTCGGCAATGAGCTTTAAGGTAACTAATGACATAGAGTAAGTAAGTAAGTAAGTAAGTAAGTAAGTAAGTAAGTAAGTAAGTAAGTAAGTAAGTAAGTAAGAACTTTGCAATGATAAATTATTTCGTCTACCAAAGAGTTGTGGAGTTATGATCAGAATTGGAAAAATACACTCATGTAAAGAACCCTTAAAGTCATTTTCATGAAAAAATGGAATGCACCATTTTGTTTATAATGTTAAATAGTGCCTATGTACAAGTTTTATTCAATCCTCGGTCCCGGCAAAGATTTATCTGATTACCAAACCCTTCCTTCACCTCTGACAAGACATCTTGTGAATGTGGGGAATGCCAGGCCTCCACCGTGGTTCGGATCCCACGTTAAACTGTAGGTCCTTCATTTCATCTCACAATCACCCTACCACTACACATTAGCGTGAGTGCGTACAACCCGAACGGATAGTAAGACGCGGTGCTAATAATAATAATAATACAAGTTTTATTTAAAATCGATATGTCCCATTTGAAAAAATAAAGGAATTTTTCTTTTTTACCTTTTAAGTAAATTACTCTTAATTTTAGGGATGAATATCTAATGCCGGTTACGACACCTTAGCTCAGTCAGTAGCATATCTGCCTACCAGATAATGTTCCCAGGTTTGATTCCCGGCACGGCAGAAAATGTATAATTCATGAAAATATGTGTTTACCCTTTAACATTGATAAATTGACGGCCGGGGACTGGGCGTTGTGCCCGTCCTAGTCTTAAGATAGATTATAAGCTATGTGAAGCTACGACAAGCCTAGCAAGCCGGCAGTGGAAAATATATGGCTTGAATAAAAAACTAACCACAGGATGAAAGCAGTAATAAATGTAAAAAATAAATATCTAATTCCAAAACTCCCCCATGGGTGATTCATATTAGAAGCTTGGATACCAACTTTTAGCCTGGTAGGTAAAATGATTCCATCTCTAGTCCTATTAACAGACAGACGCACGGACGGAAATGCAAAAACCTTTTTTTTTTCACAGGTTCCGGGAATCATAAAACGTCGACATGATACATAAATATATCTAATTCGATTTTTTTTTACGATCAGAATATTTTCTCTTCCCGAGGGGCAGCTAAAACTTATACAATATGGACACGGCAATAGTTTAGTCTGCGTCTTATTTTTTTACATCAACCGAACACCGAGTGGATGAGAAAGTTAGACAAACAATATTGTAATTTTAGAATTGTCATTTAAGAACTATATTTCTTTCACCCACCTCGGTGGCGTAGTTGGCTAACGCGCTTGTCGTGTTAAGCTCGACTGCTGAGGAGGGGAGATCGAGGTTCGAATATCGGTCGGATGAACCGGGGGTAGTTGTTCCTAAATGGTTTTCCACTCTCCCTCCACGCAAAAGCGGGTTCACTTCCTCTAATTCTAACCTTCCCAATTCCTAATCCATTAGAGTAATTAGTACTAAGAGCGTATAACCCGAACGGGTAGTAAGACGCGGTGCTAAATGTTATTATTATTATTATATTTATTTCGTGACATTTCTAGAGAAACTCCTCAGATGACCGTCTATATAACCTTAAGAGCCCATATCACACTCTATTAATCGTGGATATTAAATACAAGATTGAAATCTAATCAGAAAACGCAAAGTTCAGTTTTATGAATCCTTCAATTTACTTCAACAAAATTAGGATGAGTTGGAATTATTTTTTTTCATTTTAAAATTATTATATTAATATTATAATACCTCTTCTTACTACCCGTTTGAGTTATACGTATGTGAAATAGTTAGGCTAATGTGATATGGATGAGAAAAGTTGAATTCAGAGGAAGTATACCCGCATTTGCGTGGAGGGAAAATTGAAGTCACTCCTAGCACGCCAGATCAGGACCCTAACCCCGATCCCCCCCGTAATCGGCCGTATAGTCCACTACGAGAGTGTCACCTTAGACTATGCAGCCACCTAAGCGGGTCTAAAATTGTTAATATTACTTTCCAATTTTGTTGTAATTATACCCGCCTCGGTGGCGTAGCTGGCTAACGCGCTTGTCATGTTGAGCTCGACAGCTGAGGACGGGGAGATCGAGGTTCGAATCTCTGTCGGGTTTACTGAGTTTTTTCTAAATGGTTTTCCACTCTCGCTCCACGCAAATGCGGGTTCACTTCCTCTAATTCAACCTTACCTAATTCCTAATCCATTAGCGTAATTAGTACTTAAAGCGTATAACCCGAACGGGTAGTAAGACGTGGTGCTAATAATAATAATATTGTTGTAATTTTTTTTAAATATGGTAAAACAGTTTATCTGGTTTCAATTACACTGTTCTCTAAAGTAGAGTACAGGAAACCACACCATGATGTTAAGTCAAGATAAAGGTCCATTACCTCCAAGTTAGAGTTTATCTGGAATGTCAGACGAGCACTTAACAATATAAGATACATTTTTTTTACGGCCCATTCAAACCTTTTTTTTCTTACTACCGTTAAATTCTGTAAAACTAACAGTCTGCCATTTAATTAGAGACGGATAATTACGAGAGGCCTTGCGTTGTAAAATGACGAGTGGTGCGGTTTAGTACCCAATTAAGAGCAAACAGTTGTTAAGAGTTGGAGCATTATTTTGTGTTGCTATGTGGGGGTTTGACTCGAAGGGCCTGGCAACTATAGAGCACCGAGACGCGTTACATGACGCCGAGGAATACAACTGTTTTTCAAGAGGTGGATTAGTATCACAAAATTTGGCTCACACCAAAATAGAGACTAGAAGTATCAACAGGCTCCTAGGATTAAGAATCTTACCCTTTAATATTTTTAATTAAAAAACAAATTTTGTAAATGTTAAATTAGATCATTTTGCAACTTCGTTCAAATGACTCAGTTTTTAGATCAAATTCAAGTATTAGAAACATAGATCTATTCTTCCTCAAACGAATACATTTTTTTTTAAAATCGAGGGTTGTTTGAGGAGTTTTGGCGCTTCAGAACTGCCATCGGCATATATATATATTTTTATTTAGCACCGCGTCTTACTACCCGTTAGTGTTATACGCTTTTAAGTACTAATTACGCTAATGGATTAGGAATTGGGTAAGGTTGAATTAGAGGAAGTGAACCCGCATTTGCGTGGAGGGAGAGTGGAAAACCATTTTGGAAAAACCACCCTCAGTTCACTCGACCGACGTTCGAACCTCGATCTCCCCGTCCTCAGCGGTTGAGCTCAACACGACAAGCGCGTTAGACAACTACGCCACCGAGGCGGGTATCAACATATAAATACCTCAGTGTGAGGATGATTTATTTCACCCTAAAGGTGGAATGGACGAAGGACGAAAGGAAAAGTGATTATTTTTTTAGATTATAATAGCAAACAATATTTTCATGCAAAATAAATAAAATATTTCTCCAGTAGAAACATAAGAGTTTAATTTTATTCACGTGTTGATATCAACAGTTGTTGAATATCTGTCAAGGGTGTACTGGCATTCAATGACACATTTTTTTCTCTCTATTTAAAAAGTTTTTCATCTAATCTCAGTATGCTCATGAAAGATATTCAACAACTGTTGATCAACATGTAAAGAAAATTAAACTCTATGTTTCTACTAGATCAATATTTTACTTGTTTTGTCAACAACAATACATGTGTTACTGTAAAAACTGACATTTCTCGTGTCTCCTAAGCTCTCGTCTTAATTTCACTCAGCTTCATTAATAAATACCTCCATATATTTTGATACTAGACGCAAAACAGACGTGCTAGGAGAATAGTATCATTGTACCACGATGCCAGGTTTAAAGATATCCCCCGAGAATCTGACTAACACTCCATGCTACACAGATTTGTTAGCAGAGTAGTATCTACCAAACTCAAAGGCGCTACCAGTATTAGAGAGAGCATTCAGCGGCTTCTATGGATGGATAAGGCCGTTCTCCGAAAATAGAAAGCAGAATCTGCTTTAGTAGTGCAGCAATACACACGCTGTATGTTTACCCACGATGCATTGCCATACAAAAATAAAACAGATGATTACCAACATATTTTATAGTAGATAAACACATATTTTAGATGATTCTCTCGATGGATGTTTTCAAATTATAACGCCGTGTCGTGGCACAATCCAATACATCGACACACAAGCTTTACATTAATTTCAAATCCCCTCACAACATCCAACGAAGGTGTCTGCTCACTTCTAGCTCTACAGCGCATGCGCTATTATAAGCCCATACACACTGATTTAATTTTTTGAAGTAAATTATATTTCTACAGCCCTAAGGATACATCTTTCAATATTTTTATTTAAAGTTATTTACATTAATACTATCTAAGACACCCGATTTTACAACTTGATAAATTTTCTTTCTTTAATATTCAAGCCTTGTTAAAATATTTACAATTTGATTAGAGTTATTCATTACATTTCATAAGAAGCCTAGACAAGATTTGATTTTTAAATACCTATAAGAAATCTAAATGAGAAGCGGCACACTAAATGAGTTCAAAATTCAAATTTTAAGTGGCACACTGGCATGAAATTTTCGCCATCCTTGGCTCAGACTGGCCAATCAACCAACCTTATGCTATTGCAACGGAGTTGTCTGTGTGCAAGGACCAAACTCCCCGCTGTCACTAAACTATTTTAGATATACCATGGGAATAACACACCCCTCCTCCCCTGGACCCACAAATACAAGTTGAAATAAGCTGCCCCCTAACCCCTTCACACGCGGGATAGACTCCCTAAAGAGAGATCCAGAGAAATGATCGGAGCCGTCTAAACATTTCAACCTCTAGAGGATCTGAGTTGGGCCGAGGTGTATTCATATGAGGCTATACAAGGGTTTGCAGACCCACCCCAGATGGTCTGTCAGCTGACGAGGAACCTGTACTGTCCCTCTCCTTGGTGGTCCACCGCCGCCCGTCAGTACCAACCTCAGCCTCTAGAGGGTCTGTATTCATATGAGGCTATACAAGGGTTTGCAGACCCACCACAGATGGTCTGTCAGCTGACGAGGAACCTGCACTGTCCCTCCCCTTGGTGGTCCACCGCCACCCGTCAGTACCAACCCCATTCGGTCGCCAACAATCGCTGAAAAGATAAACGTTCACCCCATTGAATGTCTCGACTTTACTTGCTGCCCCCTTACCACATACAACCCGCTGAACTTCCGTGCGCACAAAAGGTGACAGCCCATTGAGGACGGATCAAGGTTAATATTGCGCGCTCACCACAGAATGTGGAATGTAGCGGTTTGAATCCCAGTACAATAATTACAGCGAGTTTTTTTTTTAAAAAAATACCCTCTCAATACTGTTGTATTTTAACCTACATAGATAGCTCAATCAGAATCTCGGTTTAGGATATATGTTTGGAATTCCTCTTTAGAGTAAAATATTCAGGGTTAGTTAGCCCATTGTTGTGAAGGGTTTGTTTTGTTGGATGTATTGTTTTGAAGAGAATCAAGCGGCCCCACCCCCAGACCCCCTCCACGTCTGTCCGTGCGTGGCGCAGTTGCTACGAGAGTCCGACTACAGTCCATTCATCACCGGAGTGTTGGTAACTGACAGCTAGCAGAAGATTTGTGCTGCAAGCATTGGTTGGATCAAAGTCGACAACGTTAACTTAGGTGGAAATATCTATTATTTCCTTAGTAATACTCTATTATCAATGAAAATTATTAATAAACGCGTCTAATAACACGGATTGACCTCGCTGGTATTAGGGTAAAGTGCTCACCACAGGAGCCGATGTCCATGGGTTCAAACCTAGACGAGTTCGACTGATTTTTCTTGAACGATACACATCCGTAACACAAGTATCTTCAGTGGGGAAGTAAGGCCATCAGCCCCATGTCAATTGTGGCGTGTAAAAAAAACCTGGAAGATATGTGAAAATACCTTTAACGGAAATATTGGTAGGCCTTTTTGCTCTCGTTCATAGAAATTTTCGTGAGCTGATAAAATCAGTATGTTTATAAAGTGCACGTGAAATACCTAAAATAAATAAATAAATAATCCTTCCATTGGCTTTTCATAATTATTGAAAGAACAAGATGTATTAGAAACACTATTATGTATTTTGTTTCGTGGGTGTGGAAAAAAGCTATATTATAGTACATGAACTAATAATATTATTATTATCATTATTATTATTATTATTATTACTAGCACCGCGTCTTACTACCCGTTTGGGTTATACGCACTTACGCAAATATGTAATGGTAGGGTGATTGTGAGATGAAACGGAGGACCTACAATTTAACGTGGGATCCGAACCACGGTGGGACGCCGGGCATTCCCTTACATTCACAAGATGTCTTGTCAGAGGTGAAGGAAGGGTTTGGTAATCAGATAAATCTGTGCCGGGACCGGGGATTGAACCCCCGACCCCCCGCACAGAAGTCAGACACCTTACCCCTAGACCGCCAGTTTACCATGAACTAATAAATTAAGTAGAATATTCAAACTTGTATCGTCCTATAACTGGCCACCAAAATATTTTTTTTTATAACTTAAAGAAGAAGAAGAAAAAGAAAAGTTTTTATTTACTAAACATAATATTATGCGCATGAGCACAACCAAACTCGGTTTGTATGAAGTCATCAACGGTCCTCGTTGCATATGGTTCACCATCTTGCTTTATGAAAAGAACACAGCCTTTTAGAAGCTCTAAATTTTAAAACATATTTAAGCGAGCCACTGAAGCCGCTTCCACAATAAATAAACGTACAAACAGTTTTTTCATAAGTTTGTGTTTCAATCATGTAAAAACAAAAGAAAACTAATTAAAAACAAATAGTTTGTTTCTTGCGCTCTGTAAACGGATGCATAGCTAACTTTTACACGCATGTCTCAATTGACAGGTTCCCGTGGTTTCGTTAGACTCGCCTCGTTACGATTGTCTGTGAGATTCCAAAGTGGTCCTGTTTACTTAACCTGAGCTCTGGAGTGAATTATAAATTAGAACGTTCATAAACTCTACCAAACAAAGTCAGATAATAGGGTCAAATTACCATAGTAAGAACCTTTTCAGCACAATGTATTATGCGAGCTATACGCATACGTACTGATGATTACACTAATCTGTTAGGGACTAGGAAAGTTAAATTTAGAGGCATTGTACCCGAATTTGCGTAGAGAGAGAGAGAGAGAGAGAGTGGAAAGCCATTTAGGAAAAAAACACCCTCAGTACACCCGACTGGGATCGAAGCCCACTCTCCCCATTGGTCTATTGAGGGGACTAGTGCCTCAGACCACGCAACCACCGAAGTGGGTCTATAAACGTTATTAGATATAATTCCACGTATATACGTCAAGTCATATTATCTACAGTTTTCATGATTGAGAAATTATACTATAAACAGCTATAAAATAATATTAATAAAATAGGAACATCTTATTAATGTTTTTAGTAAAAAAAAAAGTATGAATTTTCCAAAAAATTCTACCTATGAAAACTGGAGCTTAAATTGACAATAATTAGGCTACTTAATATGGATTCAAGAACTCGAAAGTTAATTGAAGCACCAACATTAATACAACCCGCCTTGGTGGCGTAGTTGGCTAACGCGCTAGTCGTGTTTAGCTCGACTGCCGAGGTCGGGGAGATCGAGGTTCGAATCTCGGTCGGGTGAACTGGAGGTGGCTTTTCCTAAATGGTTTCCCACTCTCCCTCCACGCAAATGCGGGTTCATTTCCTCTAATTCGACCTTCCCAATTCCTAATCCAATAGAGCAGTTAGTACTTAAAGCGTATAACCCGAACGGGTAGTAAGACGCGGTGCTAAATAATAATAATAATAACAATACATTAATACACCACCTTATCCCTATTTTTATCACTCATTCATGGGGAGTATTCCACTCAAATATAAATGATTTATTTTCCAAATGTTTTTAGAACGTACTCATGCTGATTGCACTTTATAATCAACCCTTCGTCCTAAAATCAACGAGTAACCCCTATTTGGCTAGTTAAAGATTTCAACGGCGATTAAAGGCCCTTAAACACAGCTTGTGCAAATCACCTGAGGGCACTTTGATTAAATATAATACATATTTTAGCAGCGCGTCTTACTAACCTTTCGGGTTATACCCTTTGATTATATCAAAATAAACATTTGATAGGGAGAAAATTAACCCAAACGTATCTATCGAAGCAACATATTATTTATTTTGGCGAGTCTTTTTAAAAATATCTTATTATTATTATTATTA
>CABFOW010004941.1:0-48873 GCA_902141385.1 Timema californicum | reverse complement strand
AAATCTGTGCCGGGACCGAGTATTGAACCCCGGCCGCCAGCATAGAAGTCTTGACACCTTACCCCTAGACCGCCAGGTCACCTACGATCTATAGGAAATATTTACCTTTGATTATGATGGTATTATAATCACATTGCACTAAGAGAGCTTTCCATTAATATTCAACTTGAATTATTGTGCAAACAGGAATCTATTTCATCAAAATGCTCAGAAAATATCTCATAGAAGAAAATAGGAAAATGTCTAAATGGCTTAGAGATGCTATAAAATGGCCCCGTGAACCAGTTACAGGCTCGTTTGAGCTCCTCTTGAAGTTTAATCTATTTAAATAATAAACTCAACAATTGTTGTTAAAGAGATAAAATAAATTGACTTTCTAACATAAGTATTTAAATATTAAATACTTTATTTAGACCAAATATTCTTCAAATACGACCATTCTAAAATCTTCATTTGCTTAAGAACCCCTTAGATTCAGAGACTAATTTGGTAAAATACCATAAATTATAAATTTTATTGCTATTTAAATTTAAAAGAATGTAGATAACATCATATGGTTTTGGTTTTGACTCCAAATAAATCCTAATTCGTCAATCAAAATACTAATGAAATCACCAAAATGATATTGATTATGAAGGAAAAATTAGAATTAATTATTTCTCAGTCATCATTAGTGCAAATAGATAGTTGAGATAATATTAGGATGATGAAAAATGTTGCTTGGATTCAGATAAAAAAGCAATGTTCATTCTTTGATCAATTTCAACAGAAAGTCTATTTGGATATTTATATTTTTAAAGGTTTAAGAGCTGTAATCGTGAAAGGCCAGGACTAATATATTTTTATTGTTCGGACGAATAGGTCTGAAAATTCAGACTGAACTCGAAACAAAAAGTTTAACCAACCAGAATCTAGAGTAAATAAATTTACCACCATTCATTGGGCATTCGACCAATTAACTTAAACATCACTAGTAACTCTATCAAAGTTGAAAGTCCATTTCCTTGATTGTCAAAATAACAAGGCTTGGAGTAAAGCTCAGAGAATATTCATAGATGTTGTTATTTTGGTACAAATCTCGATCACAAGATTTTCTTATAGAGCGCAATCACTTTTAAATGACATCAGAAAACCTAATCCAGCAAATATAAGAATCTAGAACCTTGTTCATGGTATTGACTGTTAGACACAATGGAAAGAAATCTTTAGAAAAACCTAGATGCAGATGGTAAGATAGCGTTAGAATAGATAGTGTTTAATGAGGTGGACTGGATATAACTAGCTCAAAATAAGGATAGGGTGTAATGAGGGGGACTGTATATAACTATCTCCAGATAGGGATAGGGTGTAATGACGTGGACTGGATAGAACTAGCACAAGATAAGGATAGGGTGCAATGAGGTGGACTGGATATAACTAGCTCAATATAGAGGTAGGATATAATGAGATTAACTAGATCGATATATCTCAAGATAGCGACAGGTTTTAATGTGGTGGACTGGATAGAACTAGCTCAAGATTCTACCCAGTCCACCTCATTACATCTTATCGTTCTCAGGTCAATTCTAATGTTATCCTCCCATTTGCGTCTCGGTCTTCACAATGGTCTCTTTCCATTGGGTTTGCCAATCAGTAGCTACCCTGAAAACTGTTCTAAAATCTCATGTCCTGCCCACCCTCATCTATGAAATTTGTTTATTCTAACAATGTATTATTATAGAAATAGGGCTTGTAGCTTACCATTATATAGCCTCCCCCACTACCCAATAGGTTCAACCCTTATATTTCCCTAAGCACCTTGAAAAGTAACTTACTTGGTTCGTACTTGTAGTTTATTTGTACCAGAAATACTTTACTACTGTGTATCTCAAGGGTTTGTGTAGGCAATTTGAACGCATTTACTGGTAATTAGATCTAACTATGCTAACTAGAGCCACAATCACTTTCTCCGCCAGACACGACTAACTAATGGACACGTTGGTGTTTTCACTGCCCTCTCGTACATCTTCATACATAACAGCTCTCACATAAACACACTCTATCCAGCACACATTGAGCTTGACCATTCGAAAAGGAAACTTTTAACGTATTTGTAGAGTCTAAATACCCTTCTGGTACATATCAACATTAACTACATTAATATAGCCGGTATTAAGACAGAATTGATAAGAAAAACACGGAGCTTTAACTACATTACTAAAGCCGGTATTAAGACAGAATTGATAAGAAAAACACAGTACCTTAACTACATTAATAAAGCCGGTATTAAGACAGAATTGATAAGAAAAACACAGAACATTAACTACATTAATAAAGCCGGTATTAAGACAGAATTTGATAAGAAAAACACAGTACCTTAACTACATTAATAAAGCCGGTATTAAGACAGAATTGATAAGAAAAACACAGAACATTAATTTATGTGAAAGGAGAGTGAAACCCTGTTTAGGAAAAAATACCATCAACACCCTCAGCGGGTTTTGAACCCTGGTCACGCCGTCACTGGCCAACAAAACTAGATGTGACGTCTAGTCCATGAATTCACCAATGACACTTTAGAAACAAAGATGGCTGTCTTATATCCAGACCACAGTTGTGGGAGATATGAAGTGTGGCTAGAGGGAATGATGGAAATGGTCAGTGTTTTTGGAAGTTTTTATATAAAAACATTTTGTTGGTCAAAATAAATCAAATATATATTCAGTACAAATATAGGTCTTAATCTTCTTCACGAGGTGGCCTCAACAGTTAGTTCTTGAATATCTGTCAAGCGTGTCCTGGAATCTAATGACAACTTTAACTCTTCATTTAAATAATAATAATATTTAGCACCACGTCTCACTACCCGTTCGGGTTATACACTTCAAGTACTAATTACTCTAATAGATTAGGAATTGGGAAGGTTGAATTAGAGGAAATTAACCCGCATTTGCGTGGAGGGAAAGTGGAAAACCATTTAGGAAAAACCACCTTCAGTTCACCCGACCGAGATTCTGAACCTCGATCTCCCCGTCCTCAGCAGTTGAGCTCAACACGACAAGCGCGTTAGCCAACTACGCCACCGAGGCGGGTTTCATTTAAATAGATTGTTATATAATGCCACCATGCTCATGCTCATTGATATCACCGTGTGTAGAAAAATAAACTCTAGGTTTATATTGAAGCAATATTTTGACCAACAAAGTGTTTTTCTATAATAACCGCAAAACACTGTCTTTTTCAAGCTTCTTACATCCCTAATTTAACAAGCTTACCACCCAGTCCAATATAAGTACAAAATCATATTCTTATCTAACTCGCTTCTAAAGGGGAACTTGAGTTAAAACTATCAAACGAGGTAATGAGTTTTTTCTAATGAGTTCCAACAAACCCCCTCCATGCTAATGAGGCTACATTTAATTTAAATTGTAACTTCCCCTCAGTAGAAATATCTGGATATCCTGATTATCTAAATCACTCACTTAATCCAAATTGTCAGTAAAGTATTTAATTACTTCTCTCCCGTAAAGTGATAATTTTTATATATTTTATGGTGACCTGGCGGTCTAGGTATGAGGTGTTAGACTTCTATTTTGGGGGTCCGGGGTTCAATCCTCGGTCCCAGCACAGATTTTATCTGATTACCAAACCCTTCCTTCACCTCTGACAAGACATCTTGTGAATGTGAGGAATGCCAGGCCTCCGCCATGGTTCGTATTCCACGTTAAACTGTAGGTCCTCCATTACATCTCTCAGTCATCCTACCATTACACACTAGCGTAAGTGCGTATGACCCGAACGGGTAGTAAGACGCTGTGCTAGTAATAATAATAATACATCTCATCTCTTAGTAAGAATGTTTATTAATTTCTTCAGTACTCTCTTTAGCTAGGTACCCTGTTATCCTGTGGTTGCTGATTCATGTATATGGTTGACAGAATATTGACATTAGTATTACTTATATTAAACTAGCCTACTAATATAAGGGTCCATGACCCCATTATTCTAACTCTTAGCCTGAATCGAAGCAATCCTTACTCTACAATTCTTATCACTTGTCCCAATTCAAATATTATTACGTGTTAATTAGTATCATCCTTAGTAAAACAAGTCACTCCTAGGGTAAAACTTGTGATCACACAGGTAAATTCTTTACCTCCGTGGGTAGTGGGAAAAATGAAAAGTAATAGACGAACACATTCTAAATAAAATACGGCTATAATTATATTTCTTTACAAAGGCTTCGATAAATTAAGCATAGAAAAAAGAATGAATATATAAATAATCTTGTTTCCAAAACATGAAATATTATACTTTTATTCAAGTGAATATTTAAAAAACTATAACAAATAACTATCCGATTAGCACTTGATAGGTTATAAATAATCCGAGCGAGATAAAGTCACCAAACAGTCGTCCTCTATGGTACTGAGTCATGGGCATTAACATAATTTATTAATCTTAATATTCAGTATACATGGTCAATATATCTAATCACTTTTTGCCTTTTAGTGTATTATAGAATTTTAATAAAGCAATTAGGTGACATACACCAAAAAACAGACCTAAGACCAATAATCTACTTACATAATTATAGAGAGAAATATCATATCTTAAACCAATAATACTATAAATAACACTCATGGGAGTACAAGAAGACCATAACTTTGACCAATAATGTAACAACTAAAACTATGTAATGTACAAGAGGAGCATAGCTTTAACCAATAATGTAACAAATAAAACTTAGGGAGATACAAGAGGACCATAACCTAGACCAATAATGTAACAACCAACACTCAGGGAGATACAAGAGGACCATAACTTGGACCAATAATGTAACAAATAACACTTAGGGAGATACAATAGGACCATAACTTGGACCAATAATGTAACACCAACACTCAGGGAGGTATAAGAGGACCATAACTTAGATCAATAATGTAACAAATAACACTTAGGGAGATACAAGAGGACCATAAATTAGACCAATAATGTAACAACCAAACACTCAGGGAGATACAAGAGGACCATAACTTAGAGCAATAATGTAACAACCAACACTCAGGGACATACAAGAGGACCATAACTTTGATCAATAATGTAACAACCAACACTCAGGGAGGTACAAGAGGACCATAACTTGGACCAATAATGTAGCACCAACACTCAGGGAGGTATAAGAGGACCATAACTTAGACCAATAATGTAACAAATAAAACTAAGGGAGATACAAGAGGATCATAACTTAGATCAATTATGAAACAACCAACACTCAGGGACATACAAGAGGACCATAAATTAGATCAATAATGTAACAAATAACACTTAGGGAGATACAAGAGGACCATAAACTAGACCAATAATGTAACAATCAACACTCAGGGACATACAAGAGGACCATATCTTAGACCAATAATGTAACAACCAACACTCAGGGAGGTATAAGAGGACCATAACTTAGACCAATAATGTAACAAATAAAACTTAGTGAGATACAAGAGGACCATAACTTAGATCAATAATGTAACAACCAATACTCAGGGACATACAAGAGGACCATAACTTTGATCAATAATGAAACAACCAACACTCAGGGAGGTACAAGAGGACCATAACTTGGACCAATAATGTAACACCAACACTCAGGGAGGTATAAGAGGACCATAGCTTAGACCAATAATGTAACAAATAAAACTTAGGGAGATACAAGAGGACCATAACTTAGATCAATAATGTAACAACCAACACTCATGGACATACAAGAGGACCATAACTTAGATCAATAATGTAACAAATAACACTTAGGGAGATACAAGAGGACCATAAATTAGACCAATAATGTAACAACCAACACTCAGCGACATACAAGAGGACCATAACTTAGACCAATAATGTAACAACCAACACTCAGGGAGATACAATAGGACCATAACTTGGACCAATAATGTAACACCAACACTCAGGGAGGTATAAGAGGACCATAAATAGACCAATAATGTAACAAATAACACTTAGGGAGATACAAGAGGACCATAAATTAGACCAATAATGTAACAACCAACACTCAGGGAGACACAAAAGGGCCATAACTTAGAGCAATAAAGTACATCCAACACTCAGGGACATACGAGAGGACCATAGCTTAGACCAATAATGTAACAACCAACCCTCAGCGAGGTACAACAGGACCATAACTTAGACAGATAATGAAACAACCAACACTCAGGGACATACAAGAGGACCATAACTTAGACCAATAATGAGACAACCATCACTTAGTGAGATACAAGAGGACCATAACTTAGAGCAATAATGTAACAGCCATCACTTAGTGAGATACAAGAGGACCATAACTTAGACCAATAATGTAACAACCAACACTAAGGGAGATACAAGAGGACCATAACGTAGACCAATAATGTAACAACCAACACTCAGGTAGATACAAGAAGACCATAACTTAGACCAATAATATAACAACCAACACATATTGAGATACAAGAGGACCATAACTTAGACCAATAATGTAACAACCAACACTCAGGGAGATACAAGAGGACCATAACTTAGACCAATATTGTAACAACCAACACTAAGGGAGATACAAGAGGACCATAACGTAGACCAATAATGTAACAACCAACACTCAGGGAAATACAAGAGGACCATAACTTAGACCAATATTGTAACAACCAACACTCAGGGAGATACAAGAGGACCATAACTAAGACAGATAATTTATCATTATGTATTTAGTTACAAACGCCAAAATTAGATCTTAGGCCGATTATATACCTCCTCATTATAATGTATGACCACAATAACTAAATTTGTGACGAATAACTTAATAACTAAATGATTCAAACTGAATAACAAGGCTACAAGCTTTTGTCATCTTTGAGAATCGGACCCAGGACAAGTTTAACAGTAATGAGATGCTGAGCAATGGCGTGAGGGGGTACCTATCTCGAAACATTAACATTCCTGTATGACCTTGAATACTCGTATTTTATTTTGACCCAGACATTATGTGGGAGCAGTAGAAGTACCGGCTCTAGAACTGGTCATTCAACTTTGGTTCCTGGTGAGAGTTAATTTTCTTCACCTGAATGAATGGATAGTCTGTTGTGACGTCATACTCTTAGGAGAGAGTGAAATGATTCACTCGCCTTGACCAAACATTTCAGACTGGTATCACCATTCTCGGGGATAAATTAGCGATGCTTTGCTTAAGGATAAAGTGACCTGGCGGTCTAGGGGTAGGGTGTCAGACTTCTACGCTGGCGGCCGAGGTTCAATCCTCAGTCCCGGCATAAATTTATCTGATTACCAAACCTTTCCTTCACCTCTGACAAGACATCTTGGGAATGTGGGGAAAGCCAGGCCTCCACCGTGGTTCGGATTCCACGTTAAACTGTAGNATTTATCTGATTACCAAACCCTTCCTTCACCTCTGACAAGACATCTTGTGAATGTGAGGAATGCCAGGCCTCCACCGTGGTTCGGATTCCACGTTAAACTGTAGGTCCTCCATTTCATCTCACAATCACCCTACCATTACACATTAGCGTAAGTGCGTATAACCCGAACGGGTAGTAAGACGCGGTGCTAATAATAATAATAAAAATAATAAATAATGCTTAAGGATAAAAGTCTATTTTAAATAATATCTTTGATAAAAGCTAGTTATTAAATATTTATAGTCCCCTCGCTTAGCTAGTTTAAAGTGTATGATTCATTTTGATAACACGTCATGGGCCAAATTGATCTCCAAATTAGAATTGCTTTCAAATTGTCTTATTACCCGTTAGTTTTATACGAATGTGTACTAATTACGCTAATGTACTTAGGAGTAAAAAGCTTGAACTTAAAATAAACTTACTCTTATTTGCGTGGAGGGAAATTTTAAAAAACATTGATAAAATAAAACCATGAGTTATCTTGGACGTGGATTCAAGCTCGAATCTCCCCGTCTTCGGAGGTCCGCCATATTGACCGAGTGACACGTTAGACCATTCGACCGTTGGAACGGGTCTCAAGTGGATGTTGCCCTTAATCTGTTAATCTCTTAATCAGTTTTTATTACAAAACATTCTTTTTGCCAAAATAAATAAAATTATGATTCAATACAATTATAATAGACTGTAATTTTCTTCACATGGTTGTCTCAACAGCTGTTGAATAACTGTCAGCTGTATCCTGGAATTTAATGACAGGTTCTTCTCTTCATTTAAATATTCTCCCATCTAACACCGCTATGCACATGACAGATATTCAACAACCGCTGACGTCACCATCTGAAGATAATTACGGTCTATATTTGTATTGAAGCAATATTTTATTTATTATATCTAAAATAATGTTTGGCTATAAAAACTGAAAGAACATTGTCCTTGTATCGCGTCCTCTACACTTTCAACTTACAGAGATTCCAGAAAACACACATGATTGGTCACGTGGGCTGGAAGTCAATAGTCGTGTATAGTCTGGTACGACATGACATGTCCAGGTTCAAATCCCAGACGGGTGATTAGCGGTCTCCGTCCACGCACATATTGTCATTATATGTGGACAAATAGAGGATTATTATTATTATTATTATTATTAGCACCGCGTCTTACTACCCGTTCGGGTTGTACGCACTTACGTTAATGTGTAATGGTAGGGTGATTGTGAGATGAAATGGAGGACCTACAGTTTAACGTGGAATCCGAACCACGGTGGGGGCCTGGCATTCCCCACATTCAGAAGATGTCTTGTCAGAGGTGAAGGAAGGGTTTGGTAATCAGATAAATCTTTGCCGGGACTGGAGATTGAACCCCGGACGCCAGCATAGAAGTCTGACACCTTACCCCTTGACCACCAGGTCACCTAGAGGAGTATTATAGTGTTGCAACTCCAGATATTGTAACGGGTTGGTCTGCTATCTGATATATTAACATCACATTGTAAGGTGTGAGTGTGCCCGTTCCTTCATTAGGACAGTTTGCAAGTCATATACTAATATATAATTTGAATTTCAAAACCACATCCTACACACCCTAATGGAAATAAAATAAAAACACTATTCATAATAATAAAAGAAGATGATAGCTAATTTGTAAATAATTGGGGAGAGGATATTTGTATGCTCATTCACACTGAGGGCTGGAGGGGTTTTACCTGATAATAAAGTGTTATATGAGTTGTGATTAGACAAAATGGCTAACCTTAAAATAATTCCACTACACTCTCTCCCAAACAAAGCTATACGGTGTTATTTATAATGTCAAACAATCTCCGGATATATATTTTAAATAAAACTATTAGATCCATGTTCAAAAACAATTCAAATATTCCAAAATTACCTATAGTTAAATTAACTTTAGTTTGAGGGTTATAATCAAAACTAATAATTCCCTTAGCTATGACATGACATGACATGACATGACATGACTACGACATAGAATTATCGCGTATGAAAGAAATAATAAGAAAGTGAAAATGGAAATATACATTTAATTTGTATCTCGTGATAGACAAATAATAACTACCATTTTAAAACCATCCACAATGCATTTAAACTACATGACTTAAATTAAGTATGTAAAACTATTAGATTGATTGAAATTGATGTTGGATAGTTATCCAATAGGAAAATACCTAAAACATCTAAACAAAAATCATCCCCAAATCTTTGCTAAATTTTGTAAATATTTTATTTACAACATATGATATTGTAAAACTAAAATTTTTCTGTAACTAGAACATTTGATGTGTTTATATTTAATATTTTCACATTCAAAAAAACTATAAATGCTATGTTAATGATTAGAATTTTGTTAATAATATTTGTATGCATATTTTGAACATAAATTAGCCTACCATAATTAGTTTAACTTAATTTTTTCTAATCTTAATTTACATCACTCATATTTAGTGATAGCTAGAAACTTTAAGATAGTTTTTTTAATTTGTTTCATTAACAATATAATAGAACTGAATGATCAATAGTTATATTAAAATAATATAACTATACGAATATATTTCTAAAGCTAACATTTTAAGATACTTGCTCAGCGTCAAATGGCAATTCGCAAAATCTCTTAAGTCAAAATTTAAAAAGTAATCAATCCCAAATTGATTTATCTGTATAAATATAAATATTTGTGATATGGATTGTATTTAGTAACAAGACAAATCATAGGAATGTAGATACATTTCTCCCTTAATATAATTGTGGTTTTTAAACAATTGCCTTGTTCTACATTAAGAACGTACTATTATTATGTACACATTTCTCCTAGAAACGTTACCAATTAGTTTCTTGATAATTTGTCATATATAAAACCATCTTTTATCAGTGAGTTTTATAGTAAGAACAAGTGAATTTGGCTACTAAAATAAGATTTAAAAAATACAATTAAATCTCACTACCCCTCTAATTACGACTATTTGTACCCCTCTAATTATTATTATTATTATTAGTAGTAGTAGTAGTAGTAGTACCGCGTCTTACTACCCATTCGGGTAATACACACTTACGATAATGTGCAATGGTAGGGTGATTGTGAGATGAAATGAAGGACCTACAGTTTAACGTGGAATCCGAACCACGGTGGAGGCCTGGCATTCCCCACATTCACAAGATGTCTTGTCAGAGGTGAAGGAAGGGTTTGGTAATCAGATAAATCTGTGCCGGGACCGAGGATTGAACCCCGGCCACCAGCACAGAAGTCTGACACCTTACCCCCCTTGACCACCAGGTCGCCGTACCCCTCTAATTNGGATGTGGGACGGAGAGGAGAGGAGACGTGACAGGACTACGGGAGTCACCACACAATCCTAAATGTTCCGTTACTTGGATCATCTCCTCTCGGTTCAAGAATGTTGGCCGTTCTCGAAGAATATATACTCCCATCAACGTGGTCTCGTATCGTCTGGTCGGCTGGCGGTAGGTAGCTCACGGTCCAAATAAACTGAGGTTGTTTTATATTAAACGGTTTCCAACTCCCTCTACACGTATATTCAGCTACATTTTCTCTACAGTTTACTCTCTCCCTCCCTATGTCAATGATATATACTCTGCTTACCCTGAAAGACTCCACTATGCCCATATCTTATGAGCTACGCCATAGTGTAATAATGCAAGGTAAGCTTGCTACAGTAGCCCCATGACCTCTTTGGTGCTGACTGACAGCTCTCAGATAACAGCTAAAAGCTTTGAAAAGTTACCAGACCAAATTATGTATCTCTACATCGAACCATATGATCTGCAAAAATATGTGTTTAGCAGCTGTCACTTCTGACAGTCAAAATGTAGGTATATACCTAAATGTTGACTGTCAGTCAGAACCAAAGAAGCCATGGGGCTACTGTACCTCACATGATATGTAGTTATCTCATACGAGTAGTCAGACACGATGCACGGTAGCATTGTGTAGTTTAACGATCGATTTGAAGTTCGTGCAGTTGAATATTTGAGTAATATTACTTCCCCTCGACTTCTCGAAGAGAGTTAAAAAAATGTAGCTCAAGATTTTGATAATTGTTGACGTTTCATGTCGGAAGAAATGGTTCACGTGGTACCGTTTGTCAGTACTTCGGACTGGAGACGAAACCATTCTACCGATCTGGCTAAAACTTGGTATCTAAGCTCCTGAGGAAATATTTTGGAACTATACATAAAACCCTTAAATTAAGGGTAGTTTAACATAAGGAAAATTACCTAAAATAGATTTCCTCAAAATCAACTTCAACAAATTTAATTAAATTTGTAATCTAGACATTGTTTAAAATTACAGACAAAATAGCAACTTTCATCTTCCTATGAAAATGACTTAGAGGGTACCTTATCGGAGGGTGGAATTATAATTTTGATATCTCCGCAACTATTTGAGACACGAAATAACTGGTCTTTGTAAAGTTGTAGTGCTATTATAAATTAAAAAGATACTTGAAATATATTTTTACTAAACCAAAAATTCCCGAGATATTTATTGGCAGATATATATATTATAAATTGAGCTCTTGGAACTCGGGAGTAGATTTTTATCCTCTGTATTTACAGAATATAGTTTCTGTAAGAGTGTATAATATATAATTTTAACTTTTTGAGGTAATTTGATGTTCTTCTTTCCATTAGGTTTCTAAAACAACGTAGGTCTATATTATTTTGTTTCACGAATCTTACAAGCTTTAAATAAATATCTCCATTTTTAAATGAAGGGTATAGAACGTCTGTGTGGTGGACTATTCCATTTAACATTAATAATACCTCTCACCAGAACCGGTAGACACGCGAATTAGATGTCAGGATCAGTAAGTCTTGCTTTTCTGCGACAGGAAAGTTAAGGCTTGCATTTTAGCCGAGTGTACTTAGGTTAGCGTTTCTTAGATTACTTCCCACTCCTCCAAAAACGCTTCTATATTTCCTCTAAACTCAACCGTCCTTTTCCCTTTAGTATTGCTATAGTTAAAACTCGTATAGTTCGGTTTAATAGTAAAACGCAGAGAAAAACAAACCTACATATATGATAATATTATTTACTATATTATTTGAGACTGAAAAAATATATAGGTACACAAATAAATTCTGAATTGTTCAAAGAATATATATATATATAAACTAGCAATCCCACGCGTCGTTGCCCTAGGCCCATTGTGGTATTGTGTTAGAAATAGCCTAAGTAAAAAGCTAGTTAAAAAATCCTGCTTTGAGGTGCATTCGGGCCCCCTCACGTACACCTGTGTTAAAAATGACAGATATCTACGTGCCGCTCGGTGACCTGGCGGTCTAGGGGTAAGGTGTCGGACCTCTATGCTGGCGGCCGGGGTTCAATCCTCGGTCCCGGCACAGATTTATCTGATTACCAAACCCTTCCTTCACCTCTGACAAGACATCTTGTGAATGTGGGGAATGCCAGGCCTCCACCGTGGTTCGGATTCCACGTTAAACTGTAGGTCCTCCATTTCATCTCACAATCACCCTACCATTACACATTAGCGTAAGTGCGTATAACCCGAACGGGTAGTAAGACGCGGTGCTAATAATAATAATAATAATAATAATAATAATGATAATAATAATCTACGTACCGTTGATTTGGCACACAAACAAACAAGCAAACACTTCCTTTTCTACACTAATATTATAAAGAGGAAATATTAAATATTTTTTTTTGTAATGAGGAATAAATTTAATTTTCAAAATAAAATATATCCTATATTACTCGCTGATCATGTAGCTTTATATTGGTGAAAGAATCTTTAAAATCGGTCCAGTAGTTTTGAGTTTATCGATTATAAACAAAAAAACAAATCTTTCCTCTTTATAATATTAGTATATATATATATATTGTTTAGAATAACCAGAAATGTGTTGTGGAATGCGATGAAACGTCATCATGATTTGTCTTGTTATTCATAGATAAGATACTATGTGTCGCTTACTACTAAATAATGAGGTATGCTGGCCTACATTTTTTAATGAATTTCAGGGACTTCAAAGTATTTACATCGTTGCTTGTCCACTCCATATAGAAATCCAATCATGTATTACATATGTTACCTGGAAATACAGGATTTAGTTGTGCCCGATAAGAAATAAATAAACATTCATTATTAGTTAACATAACGGTACTAAAACCTTATTTATTTATATTTCTAAATATATTTTAATATAACTCAAAGATACCTGCGTCTACCACACGTAGGGTTGGTGCTTTGAAAACCATCGAATCATATTACATCTTCATTCCAGCCTTCCTATGTCGTGCTATGTAGCATGGAGTCTCATGCTATGGATGTCAGACTTGTGCTTTGTTGCCAGGTCAAGCCATACTTCATGGGACTGTACTTATACACTGTTTCCTTGTCCATACTATCCTTTTAACCAACCACACACAATAACTACATAGTGAGTGAATGTTATTGTAGTATAAATAAAGGTCAAGTTTGTTAACTAGAATATTTTTGAGGAGTATTGCTTTGCTAGACAATAGTCCACGAGCCACACATGATATCAGATGAACATTACTAGAACAAGAATATTTGTATTCTCTTTACCCATATCATACCATTGCCAGTATTTCAGACCATACTAGTCACATCAAAATTAACTATACATGATCTACCGCAAGAATATCTGTATATATAGTAATATTTAGCAAATTGTGATAAAATTTAGAGAATGGTTTTAAATATCCCCTTCATTAAAGTAGCAGTGTAATCTATTTTCTCTGCTTATATATTCTTTAACCTGAAAAATTGGGCTAGAATTCTTGAGTACAAATGTGTATGAATTTCTCATAGTCAACATCGTTAATTCAATGTTTAAAAAACCTTACTTTCAGTTTATGCTATATATGAAACATATTAAATATAATAAATTAATTTTCTGATACATCCAATTTTTCTTAGATATTTTAACAATGTCGGTGACCTGGCAGTCTAGGGGTAAGGTGTCAGACTTCTGTGCTGGCGGTCGGGGTTCAATCCTCGGTCCCGGCACAGATTTATCTGATTACCAAACCCTTCCTTCACCTCTGACAAGACATCTTGTGAATGTGAGGAATGCCAGGTCTCCACCGTGGTTCGGATTCCACGTTAAACTGTAGGTCCTTCATTTCATCTCACAATCTCCCTACCATTACACATTAGCGTAAGTGCGTACAACCCGAACGGGTAGTAAGATGCGGTGCTAATAATAATAATAATATAAAAAATTTAACAATGTCATACAGTAGACTATATTTTCCATTCAATTATAAGACAAAATGTATGAATATTAGTTATTTCAGTGTGCTGTTTCATACATTTATGGATTTTCATACAATTTCGTAATATCATTGAATAGCCTATTTAATATTAACAGTCATCTAAACTCTTATAGAACTATGGGGATTAGAATAATTTTTTAGTAACTAGTTTGTTCCAGCACACCAGTAAGACACTAATCTATTAGTTCAATATTTATTTACAAAGTCATAGATTATGGAGCCTTGGATATGTTAGGAAGGAACATGTATTTAACATATATATGTCATTGCCAAGGCCCATAGTCTGGCCAGTTCATGAAATGACCGACCTCACACCGAAATTAGTCAAAGCACGAAATATAATAAAGGATATGTACTTATAAGGAATAGTTTTGGCTTTCCTGCCTAGTAAACTCTAGCATCCATTTTATATATTACCAAGTTTACAATTATTATTATTATTATTATTATTATTATTATTATTATTAGCACCGCATCTTACTACCCGTTCGGGCTATACGCACTTACGCTAATGTGTAATGGTAGGGTGATTGTGAGATTAAATGGAGGACCTACAGTTTAACGTGGAATCCGAACCACGGTGGAGGCCTGGCATTCCTCACATTCACAAGATGTATTGTCAGAGGTGAAGGAAGGGTTTGGTAATCAGATAAATCTGTGCCGGGACCTAGGATTGAACCCTGGCCGTCAGCACAGAAGTCTGACACCTTACCCCTAGACCGCCAGGTCACCAACTAGGATACAAATAGTTAAAACTATGTTCTGTCTAAGGAGAAGGGTTGCTCCACATACGGTCCCCATGGGTATCCCCACCCGAGGGGCTATACCCTGGCCCCAGTGGTTAGGTTAGAGTAGTTTAGGCTAGGCTAGGTTAGGTTAGGGTGGGATTGTGTTGTGTCATACTAATCATCACTTCAGGCACTGGCCAGTCTGTCGAGGTCAATTTGGGGCTTGACGGTTCAGAAGATACTAACACACATCAGTCTGCCAAGCCCACTAACTGATCCTATAAACCATACCTTCCCTCCATCAATCACAGGGACTGAATGTTGTTACTAATGTTCATAACTCTTGTCACTTTAATATTCATCGGAAACATAAGTGAGGCTATTTATAATGTAAATAACTTAATAGATATCCATTTTGAACCTAAATGCTAAGGCTATTTCTTAAAAGGTTCCGATTTTTAAATAATAAATCACCAGTTAAATACCTACAAAAATGATTTCTTCCAAAAATATTGTTTGCAGTTTTGTTTTCCGTATCAAATACTCCCCAGATAGACATTTTAAATAATATCGTATTAGTAATTTTTTAAATATTTCGAATAATCATCCCTCATCAGTAAACCAACCTTTAATGAATGTTTACCTCAGATACATACATACTGTGGTTTTTTTTAGATTAAGCACTACATAGAAATTCATTCTAGACAGAATCATTATAGTAATTTTGGAAACAATTAGAATACAAAAATTCACACATTAGTAAACTACCTTTAATTTGAGGGCTAGGTTCAAAATAATAAAAAAAAAAGTCCTGAGCTATTGCCTTATAGCATCTAAATAACATGCTGGAACTAAATCCTTCAAACTCTTTCAGATCAGGGACAGACAAGACAGACAGGGAGAAAGACATAATTGTAAAATCTTTTTTTTTTTTAATAGGACACACACGAAACGTAAATGTTAGTCATGTTATTGAGGTAATTATTTTGTACGGTTACAATATTTTCTTTTCGTATGAGAAATTAAAAATTTGGGCCAAAACGGCAAATCCCTATAAAAAATGTTTTATTGTTTTGCTGCTAGAGCACTTTTTCAGGTTGTCTTGATAAGATAAAAATCTGCATGGGGTATCTTTATTTATGTTTGGTTCAGGCACTTAACTAAACACTTTTAGTTAGCAGTAGTGATCATATAGTCTAATCTGCCAGGCTCGCAATATAATGAGGTGATAAAAATTGGGCGTTAGAAGTTTTAATTTAAACTATAGTCAACGGGGGTGGGTTTCTAAACATAAGTTTATACTATAATCCTATATAATCCACTATAATCCTGGTACATCTCCTTTATCCATTCTCCCTCTGCCCTTTAAATGGAGTCGCGGATAGACTTGGTGTTAAATGTTCTAATTCAACGTAGAATAATCGATGTCAACTACACCGAAGAACATTTATTTTCGAATTCTGCTGTAGTTAAAAATAATTAAATCTACAAATCTTTAAGTTATTTATAACTATTTCCAAGCACATAAGCCTTGAGCATCTTGAAAAGCATAAATTTAAAAACAAATATAGGAATCGGTGATAATGTTCTGAAGAATACAAATAAACTTCTTAATGCTCTACCGATATTAAAGAAATAATTTAGCTTTTTTGCAAATGCACATCAATATATAAAAGACTTACAGTAAAAACTAAAATTGAAATTTTATTTCTATAACACAAGTGAATATCACTACTAGAATAATATATTTAAATTATTAACTTTGTTTATTTTATTTATAAAATTCACAGAAATAGCCCCAATATAAAAACTAAATTAATTAGAAATTAACTAATTTCCATTGCTTTATATTTTACTTTAAAAATCAATCTATATATTTAAAAAAATCAAATCTAATATATTACTTATCTATCCTAGGGAATTTGCTTTTGACTAGCTCAATATCTATTAATAGAATAAGCATTCAACTCTTTAGCCAAAATGTAGATTACACAAAAACGATTTCAGAGATAAATTCAGGTCTAAATAATTTTGTTTATCATAAATACCTTTAATAATTAATTTCTAAGTTCAACATTTGTCAAAGTTAATCGACCACCAACATTTAACTGCTCGATTTTATCAAGCGTATAAATAAAAGATATTTAACCCACTACGGTTCACGAGTTATAGAAATCAAACTTGCTGGTTTATATTCTTTAAATTGAAAAATGACATCTCGATATGGTAATCGAACCCGGAACACTTGACTCAATATTATTATTATTTATTATTATTATTATTATTATTATTATTATTATTAGCACCACGTCTTACTACCCGTTCGGTTTATACGCACTTACTCTAATGGCTTTAGGTATTAAAAAGGTTGAATTTATAGGAAGTGAGCCCATATTTGAGTGGAAGGAGAGTGGAGAACCATTTAGGAAAAACCACCCCCAGTTCACACAACTGAGATTCAAATCTCAATCTCCCCGCCCTCAGAAGTCTAGCTCAACACGACAAGCACGTTTGCCAACTACTCCACCAAGGCGGGTGACGGAAAAATCGATGCTCGAATCTCGGCCAGTTGTATTGAGGAAGGTTTTCCCAAATGGTTTTCCTCTTTCCTTTAACGCAAATCCTTGGTCCTGCCACAGATTTATATGCCGGTGGCCGGGGTTCAATCCTCGGTCCCGGCAACGATTTATCTGATTACCAAACCCTTCCTTCACCTCTGACAAGACATCTTGTGAATGTGGGGAATGCCAGGCCTCCACCGTGGTTCGGATTCCACGTTAAACTGTATGTCCTCCATTGTATCTCACAATTATCCTACCATTACACATGTAGTAAGTGGGTAGTAAGACACGGTGCTAATAAGAATAATATCCTATTTCAAAGTCTCTTGTTTTGGTGATCTTGCGAGAAACTTACTTGTGAGTAGTCTATTCTAGTTTACGTATCTCTTTGTGAATATACGTTTCCTCTATTCCTACCTCTAGACTAGTAGATTAAGTTATTATTATTATTATTATTATTATTATTATTATTATTATTATTAGCACCGCATCTTACTACCCGTTCGGGTTATACGCACTTACGCTAATGTGTAATGGTAGGGTGATTGTGAGATGAAATGGAGGACCTACAGTTTAACGTGGAATCCGAACCACGGTGAAGGCCTGGCATTCCCCACATTCACAAGATGTCTTGTCAGAGTTGAAGGAAGGGTTTGGTAATCAGATAAATCTGTGCCGGGACCGAGGATTGAACCCCGGCCGCCAGCACAGAAGTCTGACACCTTACCCCTAGACCACCAGGTCACCCTAGTAGATTAAGTAACGTTTGTATTTTTTGTATAGAGAGTAAATGGCCTAGTAGGTAACAAAATGTATCAACTGTTTTCAGGAATAGAAGTATACAGAGTAGTATAATACCTTTATATCTAACTCGTGATTATATTAAAATTCGTCTTTAAATCATAAAACTTCTATTAAATCCCTGAGCGCCATTTAAAAACTCCAATAGGAACTGTTTCTTTTACTTGTATAGAAATCGAACACAACTCTAATAGACCTTTCTCTCCGAGTATAAAGAAGCAATTATTTACCGAGTATTTTACAGCGTGTGGATTAAAGTTGCATCGTCACAACCAAATGTGTCAAATGGTAAGAGATGCTACGCCGTTAATTTATGATTGAGTGATAATTATGTGCTGATGACCTTAATAATAATTAATAGTTGCCATCACGCATTATGACTATACTTCTGTGATGGGCCGTTAATTAACAACCGAATTATAATAGAAGGAGACTTTTAGAAAATAAAAATATATTAATTTGGATTGCTGTGAAGATGGGCGTCTATGGGCAGATTTAGATAACATTTCTTGACGTATGAACTCGTCAAATTAGTTCATGTAACTTTTTTAACTGTCTAGGAAAATTGTGAAATACAATCTGAACGTGTGGAGTTATTTCAAACGCTACATTTGTTCCAACTTGTTAGGGCGGGATAAAATAAACTGTAAATAGATAGATTTTTCATTTTTATAAATAATTTTATAAAGAAATATGTTCTTAAACAAAACACGTGTTCGTGAATAGTAATAGAACTGGGTTTAGGATGATCTGTAAGAAAACAATATACCAGTGCTAGTGTACAGTACACTTTATTTTCTTAGAATACTATGTTCTATTTATTTAATGAAATATGCCAAAGTGGCGTGGCGTGGAATGTTGCTAGGGTGTACAGAGATAAGTCTTAACTGTATATGTTTATGTTCTCGTCAACCAGTAGAAAACTCATCAACTAAAATATATTCACTGGTCAGGTAAATGCATGACTGTTCAAAGGAGATACTTAGATTATGAGTGAATGTGTCAATGTGTAAAAACTGTCTAACCACCTTCAAACATGCCACGATAAACCATTGGTTCTGTTATTATGTTAGCACAAATAATTTATCTACTGAACTAAATTTAAAAACATCGGCAATATGTAAAGTTAAGGCGGTTTAGTTTGTTTTTTCACCTTTTTTTTAGAATTACGACCTACTTACAGTTAGAGTGATGAGCATATGAATTAATTATGCTAATGTTATAGGGAAAGTAGAATGTTGAATTTTAAGAAGTGTACCACCATTTGTATGGAGGAAGAGTGGAAAAATATTTATGAAAACCACTCTCAGTACACCCAAATGGTATACAAATCACGATCTTCCCAGTCTAAAATACTGTGAGAGGGACGCCTTAGACCATTTGAGCGCCATATCCGGTGTATCTAGTTCAAGCCTGTGAGACCCAGGAGGACACTGTGATAAGGCACGAGCCTAAGACTCGCGCCAAATGAAAGTTTTCCTCGAGTAATCGCACTCTCTTCACGTGATATACATGAAAAGGGTAGTCCTGGTGGTTGTCAGTTCACCTACATTCTGTCCGGCTCGGAAATAGTTTCTAGTGGTAGTGGGGTTGGGCCTGGCAAAGTAGCAACGTCACTTTCACTAGTTTAGCAGCTTTCTAGCGTCTTTATTGCTACGAACATATCACGAATTACAAAGAATAGCAAATAAGATAGTGTTTCCAAAATGTATTCAATGGGTCTTACTCCTTTAAATACTTCAAAGAGAAAGTGTAGAAACTTGAACTAAGGGCAGTTTCTTTGCAGTTTTTATAACATAATTTGTGATAGCCAAAATGTATTATTATTATTATTATTAGCACCGCGTCTTACTACCCGTTCGGGTTATACGCACTTACGCTAATGTGTAATGGTAGGGTGATTGTGAGATGAAATGGAGGACCTACAGTTTAACGTGGAATACGAACCACGGTGGAGGCCTGGCATTCCCCACATTCACCAGATGTCTTGTCAGAGGTGAAGGAAGGGTTTGGTAATCAGATAAATCTGTGCCGGGACCGAGGATTGAACCCCGGCCGCCAGCACAGAAGTCTGACACCTTACCCCCCTAGACTGCCAGGTCACCCTTCAAAATTAATTAAATACTGCTTCAGTAGAAACTTAGAGTATAATTTTCTTCCCATGGGGATCTCACCAGTTGTTGAATATGTGTCGTAAGCATGGCGGTATTAGATAAGAAGCTTTTTAAAGGAAGATAAAATTGTCATTAAATTCCAGCACACCCTCGACAGATATTCTAGAATTGTTGACGTCACCATGTTAAGAAAATTAACCTCCATGATTCTACCGGAGAATACAGCGTCTCATTTCTATTCGCCGGAAAAAATGTTTTGATTAAAAACTGTAAAAATACTGCCCTTAATATTCATGTTCCCTTCACTCTCATCTTAATGGGTTGGGGTTAGGAAGCTAAAACTTGGAAGAAACGTAGCTGAATTTGCATGCAGGGAGAGTGGGAATTAAAACATGAAGCTCTACCTTCATTACAGTACATCTTAGTCTGGGATTCGAACCCTAAACGCACCATCTCCGGAAAGCCAAACTAGATAAAATCTTAGTGATTTCACTTTTTCTTTATTACTAAAAGTTAAGTTAACTTTAATTAATTTTTACATATATATATATATATGATATGTGAATATTATATATATATATGATATGTGAATAATATATATATATATATATATATATGATATGTGAATAATATAAGCTTCTTTAACCATCTCAAGGTTGTTATAATCAAATTATTTGAAACTTGTTTGATGTAATATATCATAATTATAAAGAAAAGTTTAAAAATTACCACATAAAATGTTGTTGGTTCTTACAAAACTAATTAAAAACAACAACTTGTTGTTGGAATTTAAAAAGTATGAACTTATTTGATGAGACATCTATATAAGATACTCATATAACCTTTTAATTAAATTTTTGATCTGGTAGTCTAGAGGTAAGGTGTCAGACTTCTGAACTGGGGTTCCAGGGTTCAATCCTCGGTCCCTGTCATTATTGCCAAACCCTTCCTCCACCTCTGACATGATATGTATTAATCACAAATTGTGAATGTGGGGAATGCCAGGCCTCCACAGTGGTTTGGATACCACGTTAAGCTGTAGGTCCTCCATTTCATCTTTCAATCACCATACGATTAGCGTAACTGCGTACAACCCGAATAGGTAGTAAGACGCGATGATAATATTTATAATAATAGTAATAGTTTTAATCAAATTTGTTGTCAAATTATCAAGATTTCAAATAGTGCCTCAGGAGATGAAACTAATGATTCTTTTTAATCACAACTGAAGGTGCTTAAAATTTCCTCTACGTGACAAACCAAGTCTTTAATAAGCTGGAATTATTAGATGTGTGGAAGCACGCCTAACTGATCAGTTATGCCAGAGTTAGATCAGGACCATTAGTTTACCCTTGTTTAAATGAAATGATTAAATATCACGTTGTAAATTTATTATTTGAAATAACGCGTCACTCTTATGTGGACTGGATCGCCATTGACGAGGAGGTTGAGGTTTGAGTCCTGGTTGATTGTACTGAGATTGTTTTTTCTCAACGGTTTCTTCCACTCTTCCTCCACGTAAATATGGGTACATTTTCTCTGAAATTCTATCTTTCTCATTAATTTTTAGTTAGAAATATTAGTGTATTTGTATAAACTGAACGTGTACAAAAACGTAAATAAAACTAACTAATTTAGAACTATAAAATGTATTTGCTGGCTATCAATGACCACAAATATTTAATCCAAAAGTTAAAGGTTCTAATTAGTTTATTTCAATATTAAAATAAGTTTGCTTATATCTTTATTAACCATAACCTAATTATTAATATATCCACTTCGGTGGCTGCATGATCTAAGGCGCCACACTCACAGTATGAAGGGGAGATGAAGGGGAATTCTAAGCTCAAATCCCGGTCGGGTGTACCTAGGGTGATTTTTCCAAAAGGATTATCCAGTATATCTACGAGCAAATGAGGGTACAGTTCCAATACATATAAACCTACTAATCCCTAAAACCCTGAGCGTGCTTGGTACCTAAACATACTACCCGAATTGATAGTAAAATATGATGATAAAATATTATAAATAAATATAATGGAGGATAACGCGTGCACCCAAAGTGCAAACAAACAAATTACAAAGTGTAATATTAGAATATTAGCCAAACAATTGTAAAACATAAGGACGTACAATACGAGAAAAAATATTTATAACTTTGTTATAAAACACAAAAACTCCATCGGGTTAGCCTGTAGTTGACCTATACTAACCGAGCGGCCGATGTCTGTTAGCGAAGATAGTGCCAGTTTATTCAGATAAAGTGTGTCATGTGGTCAGCACAACTAACTATAAGTTAATCTTAGTTTTATAGACTGGAGCCGATACGTTTCCATTAAATTGTCCTCACGAATCTGGGTTGACTACGTTCTAGATCCAATACTTAACAGAAATATCTCTAGGCCCCGGGGATCGAACCGGGAACATCTAAATCTGTAACCAGGAGCTCTGACTACTAGATCCTAGAGGTGGTAGTATTAATGATATAAACTAATTTATAAACGAGGCTGGCTTAAAACTTTACTCATTTTTCCATAAAGTTTTAATAGTTATAAAATTTTACTCATGGCTGCTTCAAATAGTCAAGTGTGGTTTCCTTTTGTATCTGTTTTTAAAACTAGTAAGCGTTAAAATTTTGGCAGGACAAAATGTTTATGAGTATTTAGCTGTTTATTTTTAAATAAAATTAGAGACACCATATGTTGGGGTCGACCATATATTTTCTTTCTATCTTAAATGATATATCAGACTAGATTTACAACATTTTAGATAATTTAGGTTGATCACCATAATGATAAGTGTTAAAGTTATTAAAAATACAGCGTAAACAATTCAAAATATCCAAAATATCACTAAATATGTTAGAGCTGTAAATATTTACATGGTGTTTCAAAGCTTAAAAACACAGGGTTAACGTAAGAACACGAGAGAGTAGATTGATGAAAGGTCAGATAAGGTTGATTTCAGGGCGATTCGAATCAGTTCCAGGTCATTGTAAGTGGGCGTGTGGAATCTACTGTATCGGGAGTAAATGGATCTTTTAAACCACAAGTCACGTATCGCTTGGCATCTGGACCTTGGACAGAACATTGTTTGTCTTCGAGTTGAACAAAAAAAATAAAACTGGTAACTACTACAGGAATGTCAATATAACAAGGGTGTCGTGTGTTCGTTCCATAACCAACCTTAGATCTCACACAAGCTGGGAAATATTAATTGATCTATTCAATGTATTATTGCTATGTGAAATTAGAAGTTATCTATAAGGTAACCACGAGAGGTTAATTATTATTATTATTATTATTATTATTATTATTATTATTATTATTATTATTATTATTATTATTAGCACCGTGTCTTATTATTATTATTAGCACCGTGTCTTAATACCCGTTCGGGTTATACGCACTTACGCTAATGTGTAATAGTAGGGTGATTGTGAGATGAAATGGAGGACCTACAGTTTAACGTGGGATACGAACCACGGCGGAGGCCTGAAATACCCCACATTCACAAGATGTCTTGTCAAGAGGTGGAGGAAGGGTTTGGTAATCAGATAAATCTTTGCCGGGACCGAGGATTGTACCCCGGCCGCTGGCACAGAAGTCTGACACCTTACCCCTAGACCGACAGGTCACCCATTTTTTTTAAATCCTCTACATCTTCCTACACATTCGGGACTAGGCATTCTAACCCCGCTATTGAGTTTGATACGAGGGAGGTAGAGTTTTGATAAATTCTACCCGTAGTTGTTTATAGTGAACCTGGGAAATCCTTTAGGAAAAAACAACCTCAGAACATTCAATTGGAATTAAAACCTTGACCTTCCCCTGACTGGCAAACTAGACTAGATGACCCTAACTTATAGTCCAAATTTCTATATAGCTGAGACGTTGGTGTCCAAATAAAATATATATTTTTTTCAAATATACATTTTAAAATTATACTACAGTAGAAAATGAAATTAAATAGTTTGTAACTTTGTTACTTGAGGAACTATCTATCTCTAATATATTTATCAAGAATTTCATAATTTGTAATAAACCTTAACGTAAATAATTTCGAATGGTTTAATTTGTTTTTAATGTTGGTTTTGTTGTTTATTATACAATAAAATATCTAAAGCAGGATTAATGAAAATATGTTTAAATGCAAAAGATTGTATTTACATTAAAATAGTAGTAATGATATGGGTAGAATTTATAGAAAACGTAATCGCGTTTGCGTGATAGTGGAACACCACTCTCAGCCCACCCGGTCGGGACTCGAACCTGGACCATCCCGTGATTGGCCAACATTACCAGACCAGAAGCCCCACCCCACGTGCCCACTAATATGGTAATTATCTCACTATGTGCTAGATAGTAAAATAAGGGGTTTTGAATGAAGAAGAAAGCTCTCAATGTAGGCTAAGAGTAGTTTACTCTAAAATACGACCTTAAAGTTTGAACAAATCTTTTTTCTCTGTACTTCCTCCTTCATAAATATTGACAAGGACAATGTTTGACTTGATTAAATAAAGACATAAATTATGGGCGTTATTTTCTTTCCGAGTAAAGAGAAAGCAATGGCCTCAAGAATTATCATTTGTAGCTCTACTTTGGAGATTAAGATAAAATATTCTCGGTTAATATACTATGTATGACTAAATTATATTTTACCAATCTATTGTTTAGTAACTCACACATAATAATAATATTTAGAACCATGTCTTACTACCCGTTCGGGTTATACGCTTTAAGTACTAATTACTCTAATGGATTAGGAATTGGGAAGGTTGAATTAGAGGAAGTGAACCCACATTTGCATGGAGGGAGAGTGGAAAACCATTTAGGAAAAACCACCCTCAGTTCACCCGACCGAGATTCGAACCTCGATCTCCCCGTCCTCAGCAGTCGAGATTCAACACGACAATCGCGTTAGCCAACTACGCCACCGAGGCGGGTAACTCACACATAAAGTAATAAAAATGTTTTTAACTCGTTTGCTGATATTTTAGTTTTGTTTTGTGTTCCTTCATATTTTGCTAAACGCGAGTTAAGATTCTAGTACTTGTGTGGTCTAAATGTGATAGACGTGTGTTTGAGCCTGTGGCATGTAGGCCTGCTCGATGACACATCTACCTGCGCAGGTATTGCTCCTGCCAGAGTGCCTGCCAACTGTGGAAATGGACCTCCTGTTGGTTCTGTCACGCCTCTCTGGAGGTTTTCTACCCACTCCTCCGGTTGCATTGTGTTCTAATGGACCGTATACATATTAGTTTGTTTTTTTATTTATTCATAAGTGAGGACGTGTGAGTGACGCGTGTGTGAGGTATCGTCTGGAAAGTGGGGAGGGGGTGGTGTGTAGAGGGAGGGAGGGGTACACCAACAAGAGGTGTGGAAGAGGTAGAAGAGTGATTCGGTTGTTAAAATATGTGGGCTAGAAAGGGAGGAGACGACAACTAAAAAAAAAAGGTGTTTCACTTCCTCTTTCCGTGAACCCCCTTTCTCTGCGAGGTTAGATATGGGTATGACAATGCAGGATGCAGGACGTCGGGAGGGGGGGGGGAGGGTCAGAGGAGAGCTTGGAGGGATCCATACATTGATCGAGGTCTTCAAGGGGGCACGTATAAAAGTTGAACACAGATCAATACCATCTACATAGTTCTAGTGCCATCTTCAAGCAGTACAAGTGTTTTTTTTTATATATTTCACGCTAACTGAAGTGTCGGGAAAGAAAAAGTGTCCCTCAGGAGCAAGACATGAAGATGAAGTTAGTGCATTTTATATTTCTCATCGTCTTCCCGGCGGTGGCCTTGGCGGGGCCGACGCCTCTGGAGGAGAGCAAGATCGAGGACAACGAGATCCCTGAAGAACGGGGGTTCGCCGGCGACGCCTCTTGGGAGATGGCGAACAGACTCCTGGATGAGTGCGGCGAGAGAGACATGGTCACCTGTCTGGGGGTGAAGGTGGTCGCGGTCCTGGACCGGGCGGCGAGGATGACCAAGATCAAGCTGATGGACGGGGTGACCTTCGTCAAGACGGGGGACGCCGACGACAACCGCAACGGTCGGGCCCTCATGACGGAGGCGGAGATCCACAACAGGATCGACCAGGATCCTGACCAGAAGACGACCAGGCTGATCGACCTGCTCTTGGAGGCGGCCACCAGTTTCCTCCAGAGTCACGTGCTGCAGTTCAAGATGCCCGACGCCGCCACACAGCCGCTCCAGAGGGCGCTCCAAGAAAGTAAGTACATCTCCAATATTCCTACAGAAGGACGTACCTGACCACTGAGATCCACTATATCCACTTTCCCTTATACTGTTCATACGTCAAGTCAAGTGGTCCGCCACCTTTGATGGATATTATCAATCAATACAAAATAGCACGAAGAAAATAGTAAAATTGTATTAACGTTGACGGAAAATAATTAATAATTTAATATTATTATTATTATTATTATTATTATTATTATTATTATTAGCACCGCGTCTTACTACCCGTTCGGGTTATACGAACTTACGCTAATGTGTAATGGTAGGGTGATTGTGAGATGAAATGAAGGACCTACAGTTTAACGTGGAATCCGAACCACGGTGGAGGCCTGGTATTCCCCACATTCACAAGATGTCTTGTCAGAGGTGAAGGAAGGGTTTGGTAATCAGATAAATCTTTGCCAAGTATTTAATAATTTAAATTTTTAAAAGATGCTTAAGATGTTCCGGGTTCTATTCCCGTGTCCACGTGTCATTTTTCTATTTTAAGATTATTTATTTTTATAACTAATCTAATAATTTTATCCTAAATTCTTTGGGAAAAGGAGAAGGCGCTGGGTAGCGGGAGTGGTTAGTAATTTTTCTGCTTGTTGAGGATGCTCACAACTAATAACAATCTAACGACTCAGGATGAGAAAGGTGTATTTTTAGGGAAACAAAACACTGTCTGCAGGGCCAATCAAACGTTACAACGAACATTGCAACTACTAGTAAAAACATCATATCTAATTTTATATCAAAACACATACCTAGGTTAAACAATTTTAACATTATGTGTGCAGTCAGATAAATAGTTTATACTACACCGGTGGTAGCACAGTCTAAGGTGTCGGGTTCACAACGGACTGGATTTAATCTGGTGGGGAAATTTTTAGGTATAATCTCAGCTTAGTCCATTATGGCTCGCTTCTCACACATGCTGTATCGCTGGAGTTTTCCTCTGATCCCTCCACACTAATGCTGGATCAATTACTCCAAAATCTTGTTCCTCTTTCTTACTCTTTGGTTTGTTTGTATGTATGTATGTATATATATATATATATATATATATATATGTATATACATACAAACAAACCAAAGAGTAAGAAAGAGGAATATATATATATACACACACAAACTAAAGACCCAGGCCCTTAGTCAGGATTAAATCCCTTGTTGTTGAGCCTTGTTTGCCAGTGTAGGGCCTATTGCCCTTCGTAAATCCTCATTCAGCCCTACCTGTTGTTTCCGGATTGGAAGAGAGAGGGGGTCAACTTGCACTTTCTAGACGCGAGGGGGAGGGGGAAAGTCTGTACCAATTAGCTTAGTTTAACACATCCCAACTAAATACTACCTTCCTAAACTCAGCCGCTAAGGTATATTTTCTTCCTTATATCTGGTCGAGGACGTTGAGATTAAGATGGTGATCTGATCATTGTGTTCCACAGTCCCTCCGAGGGCTACATATATTCATCGTGTAAGCGCGAGAGAGTTATAAAATTGGTCTAAATGAACATACATGTCTGTGGAGGGAGATCGGAATGACATTTAGTAAAATAGCAACCAGCCGGGATCAGAACCACAACCCACCCATAGTTGTAGATCCAGAGTATTGTGACGTCTTAAAGCATTTGTCCACTGATGTTTGAAAACATATTGTTAGGTACAATCTTTATATTATTATTATTATTAGCACCGCGTCTTACTACCCGTTCGGGTTATACGCACTTACGCTAATGTGTAATGATAGGGTGTAAATCTGTGCCGGGACCGAGGATTGAACCCCGGCCGCCAGCATAGAAATCTGACACCTTACCCCTAGACCACCAGGTCACCTACAGTCTTTATATATATTTACATAATTTAATAATGAACAGTGAATAATCAGGTCCAGATTTATCGCTAGCCACAAGATACCCAATCATAAGGATCTCTGATCTGGGAGCACCATTTTCTCTTTCTCTCCCCTAGATATAGATTATAGAGTATATATAGCTTGCATCATTCACCAACAGCTTTGCAGGGTTCAAAGTTGAAGAGCAGTTATATTTTGGGGTACGCGAACCAAGGAAGTTTAAATACCACTGAAATATAGAACCTGTAAAATATACTATGTTGGTTATTAGGAGCACACGACAATTCGGACCATGTCTAGGATCAAACCAAGTTCCCTTAAATCCATAATGGGCCTCCCATACCACTTACCCACGGAGCATGGACTCAATATTGTAGTGACATTTCTCCAAGACACGTCATTGGTCGCTCGCCCGGTGTAATTATCACCTGTTGGTGACCCAGTGAACATCACCTGGATGTTATTCAGGATATCTCTCTCGACATGTGTGGGCAATAGGCCACACCCCTCACACATGGTGCACACACACGTTCATTGTCAATGTAGGGGAAGTGTGATAATGCCCTTGTCGGGTCACTTCCCTCAACCGCTCTGACCGCATTCTGAAATGTTTGGGCCCAGTTCCCTTCTTCGAGACTTGGCATTCGTTGGAGAATGTTTCAGGAGCTCGTTATGTATCTGTCAGGATATAAACTTTATAACGCGCATCGGTGCTTGCATGGTCTAGTGCATCATTCTCGGGCTAGACTGGATTACCACTGACAGGGAGATCGGAGTTTGTATCCCAGTAGGGTATATTAGGAGTGTTTTCCGTAAATAATTTCCTTCTCACTATCCATATCACACTCCTTCGAAAGATATACTTTCATTACCCATTAGAATAGTAAAGATATGAATACAACCCAATAAAACTATAAATTTAACTTTTTTAACTAACTTTTTTAAATATGACCTGGCGGTCTAGGGGTAAGGTGTCAGACTTCTGTGCTGGTGGCCGGGGTTCAATCCTCGGTCCTGGCACAGATTTATCNCTCACTTTCGAGCAGACTCTGAGGTTGGATGACATTGGACGGTTATTGCAGGACTCATATCTCTAGTGTGCCTTCCAACTGAGATCGCTCACTTTCGAGCAGACTCTGAGGTTGGATGACATTGGACGGTTATTGCAGGACTCATATCTCTAGTGTGCCTTCCAACTGAGATCGCTCACTTTCGAGCAGACTCTGAGGTTGGATGACATTGGACGGTTATTGCAGGACTCATATCTCTAGTGTGCCTTCCAACTGAGATCGCTCACTTTCGAGCAGACTCTGAGGTTGGATGACATTGGACGGTTATTGCAGGACTCATATCTCTAGTGTGCCTTCCAACTGAGATCGCTCACTTTCGAGCAGACTCTGAGGTTGGATGACATTGGACGGTTATTGCAGGACTCATATCTCTAGTGTGCCTTCCAACTGAGATCGCTCACTTTCGAGCAGACTCTGAGGTTGGATGACATTGGACGGTTATTGCAGGACTCATATCTCTAGTGTGCCTTCCAACTGAGATCGCTCACTTTCGAGCAGACTCTGAGGTTGGATGACATTGGACGGTTATTGCAGGACTCATATCTCTAGTGTGCCTTCCAACTGAGATCGCTCACTTTCGAGCAGACTCTGAGGTTGGATGACATTGGACGGTTATTGCAGGACTCATATCTCTAGTGTGCCTTCCAACTGAGATCGCTCACTTTCGAGCAGACTCTGAGGTTGGATGACATTGGACGGTTATTGCAGGACTCATATCTCTAGTGTGCCTTCCAACTGAGATCGCTCACTTTCGAGCAGACTCTGAGGTTGGATGACATTGGACGGTTATTGCAGGACTCATATCTCTAGTGTGCCTTCCAACTGAGATCGCTCACTTTCGAGCAGACTCTGAGGTTGGATGACATTGGACGGTTATTGCAGGACTCATATCTCTAGTGTGCCTTCCAACTGAGATCGCTCACTTTCGAGCAGACTCTGAGGTTGGATGACATTGGACGGTTATTGCAGGACTCATATCTCTAGTGTGCCTTCCAACTGAGATCGCTCACTTTCGAGCAGACTCTGAGGTTGGATGACATTGGACGGTTATTGCAGGACTCATATCTCTAGTGTGCCTTCCAACTGAGATCGCTCACTTTCGAGCAGACTCTGAGGTTGGATGACATTGGACGGTTATTGCAGGACTCATATCTCTAGTGTGCCTTCCAACTGAGATCGCTCACTTTCGAGCAGACTCTGAGGTTGGATGACATTGGACGGTTATTGCAGGACTCATATCTCTAGTGTGCCTTCCAACTGAGATCGCTCACTTTCGAGCAGACTCTGAGGTTGGATGACATTGGACGGTTATTGCAGGACTCATATCTCTAGTGTGCCTTCCAACTGAGATCGCTCACTTTCGAGCAGACTCTGAGGTTGGATGACATTGGACGGTTATTGCAGGACTCATATCTCTAGTGTGCCTTCCAACTGAGATCGCTCACTTTCGAGCAGACTCTGAGGTTGGATGACATTGGACGGTTATTGCAGGACTCATATCTCTAGTGTGCCTTCCAACTGAGATCGCTCACTTTCGAGCAGACTCTGAGGTTGGATGACATTGGACGGTTATTGCAGGACTCATATCTCTAGTGTGCCTTCCAACTGAGATCGCTCACTTTCGAGCAGACTCTGAGGTTGGATGACATTGGACGGTTATTGCAGGACTCATATCTCTAGTGTGCCTTCCAACTGAGATCGCTCACTTTCGAGCAGACTCTGAGGTTGGATGACATTGGACGGTTATTGCAGGACTCATATCTCTAGTGTGCCTTCCAACTGAGATCGCTCACTTTCGAGCAGACTCTGAGGTTGGATGACATTGGACGGTTATTGCAGGACTCATATCTCTAGTGTGCCTTCCAACTGAGATCGCTCACTTTCGAGCAGACTCTGAGGTTGGATGACATTGGACGGTTATTGCAGGACTCATATCTCTAGTGTGCCTTCCAACTGAGATCGCTCACTTTCGAGCAGACTCTGAGGTTGGATGACATTGGACGGTTATTGCAGGACTCATATCTCTAGTGTGCCTTCCAACTGAGATCGCTCACTTTCGAGCAGACTCTGAGGTTGGATGACATTGGACGGTTATTGCAGGACTCATATCTCTAGTGTGCCTTCCAACTGAGATCGCTCACTTTCGAGCAGACTCTGAGGTTGGATGACATTGGACGGTTATTGCAGGACTCATATCTCTAGTGTGCCTTCCAACTGAGATCGCTCACTTTCGAGCAGACTCTGAGGTTGGATGACATTGGACGGTTATTGCAGGACTCATATCTCTAGTGTGCCTTCCAACTGAGATCGCTCACTTTCGAGCAGACTCTGAGGTTGGATGACATTGGACGGTTATTGCAGGACTCATATCTCTAGTGTGCCTTCCAACTGAGATCGCTCACTTTCGAGCAGACTCTGAGGTTGGATGACATTGGACGGTTATTGCAGGACTCATATCTCTAGTGTGCCTTCCAACTGAGATCGCTCACTTTCGAGCAGACTCTGAGGTTGGATGACATTGGACGGTTATTGCAGGACTCATATCTCTAGTGTGCCTTCCAACTGAGATCGCTCACTTTCGAGCAGACTCTGAGGTTGGATGACATTGGACGGTTATTGCAGGACTCATATCTCTAGTGTGCCTTCCAACTGAGATCGCTCACTTTCGAGCAGACTCTGAGGTTGGATGACATTGGACGGTTATTGCAGGACTCATATCTCTAGTGTGCCTTCCAACTGAGATCGCTCACTTTCGAGCAGACTCTGAGGTTGGATGACATTGGACGGTTATTGCAGGACTCATATCTCTAGTGTGCCTTCCAACTGAGATCGCTCACTTTCGAGCAGACTCTGAGGTTGGATGACATTGGACGGTTATTGCAGGACTCATATCTCTAGTGTGCCTTCCAACTGAGATCGCTCACTTTCGAGCAGACTCTGAGGTTGGATGACATTGGACGGTTATTGCAGGACTCATATCTCTAGTGTGCCTTCCAACTGAGATCGCTCACTTTCGAGCAGACTCTGAGGTTGGATGACATTGGACGGTTATTGCAGGACTCATATCTCTAGTGTGCCTTCCAACTGAGATCGCTCACTTTCGAGCAGACTCTGAGGTTGGATGACATTGGACGGTTATTGCAGGACTCATATCTCTAGTGTGCCTTCCAACTGAGATCGCTCACTTTCGAGCAGACTCTGAGGTTGGATGACATTGGACGGTTATTGTATCAGCACGGCTAGGGAGGCGGTGAGCATGTAGTACTCTCCCGTTGAGAGGCTTAGGTTCGACCCCAAATAGAGTCAGTAGATACTGTTTCTACGCAATTTGGGAGTTTTCATCCTCGATTCTTTAGAAAGTGATAACAATTATTTACCTCATCATGTGTATCTAGTTTGAGCTCTATATATAAAGTGTGTATGTGTATAATATATGTATGGCTTACACAATTTATTTGGACAATTTATGCTATCTTACTTGAGATAATTTTAAAATATGATAAACATAGTAAATAAGAACAGTTGTAGTGGTCAGATGATGATAGTTTCAGTGTCTATGACGCATGATAATTTACCAACTTGATAGTAAAACCATTCTAGATATTCTTTATATTTTGGGACTTGTAGATCTTGTGGTAAATAGATTTTAACTGGTTATTTTTTCTATTTTATTTTAGAATCCTTGGTAATAGACTTTTGTAATGACATAATAGTATAAAACATTCGTGATTAATCTTATACAACTACTAAGCTTACTTTTAGTTTTTATAGAATAACTATGGATAATAGGTGAGTGGTGTGGATATAAATTTTTAGCTATATTTTAAAACCCTAATTAAATAAATTATGCATACTTATTAAACTTTTAATATCCACAAATTCATTTTATTTTGTTGGAAATACTTAAGATACTTGTAGAAAAAATAATTCATAATTATTTTATAGTAATTACAATTCATTTTTCACCTGTGAGTGTTACAATTTTATTTTATTTTAAATTATAATTATATATTTATTTTAATGTTTGTCAGTTTTCTCCAATATTATGCATTTGATAGCTAGGCTTATATAATTAGTATTATATATTTTTGATTTTACTATCATCTCATTATCTCTTTCTCATTATTCAATTGTTCTGTATGTACACTTATTATATTTTGTTAGTTTTATTTTCACTTAAAACTGTTGATTAGATTTTGATTAAATGTTTCAGGGCTAAGGCGTCATTTTAAGTAGTTATTAAATAATTATATATTTATAGCTAATCAGTAAAAGCTGACAACTCAGTATTATTTGGGTGACCTGGCGGTCTGGGGGTAAGGTGTCAGACTTCTATGCTGGCGGCCGGGGTTCAATCCCCGCTCCCGGCACAGATTTATCTGATTACCAAACCCTTCCTTCACCTCTGACAAGACATCTTGTGAATGTGGGGAATGCCAGGCCTCCACCGTGGTTCGGATTTCATGTTAAACTGTAGGTCCTTCATTTCATCTTACAATAACCCTACCATTACACATTAGCGTAAGTGTGTATAACCCGAACGGGTAGTAAGACGCGGTGATAATAATAATAATAATAATAAAACTATATTAGTAAACGAGCAGCCATGAATGCACAACTGTCGTGTTGTAGTTAGAACAAATGAAACTGATCTAACCGATATATTCCTGCCTTGTTACAGCTGGCCGCGGTAAGAAGAAGCTGATCAAGACTCTACTGCCCCTGCTCTTGGGTATCGGCGTGAAGCTGTTCGCCCTGATACCCGCGGGTATCGGTCTGGTGGGTATCATAGCCGCAAAGGCCCTCATCATCAGCAAACTCGCCCTGATCCTGGCAGGAATCATCGCCATCCAGAAGTTCTTCGGCGGAGGAGGCGGCATGTCAGGCTGGAACAGTGGTGGCGCCGCCGCCTCCGGATGGAGTTCACCGAGTACTGGAGGATGGAGCAGTGGTGGCTCCTCCGGGGGTTGGGGGACTTCCGGTTCCGGCTCGAGTCCCGTCTACAGGAGTTTCGGTGGGGCCGATGCCCATGAAATGGCGTACAAGGCGCAATTGCCGGACAAGCAGTGAGAGAAGTTTCTCCCAAGTGACGTTTTTTTGAACATTTTTTAAAAATCTTCACCAACAATTGGAACATTTTAGTCCTTACTTGTCCTCCCATTCACAAAACAGGCCAGCGGTTAGCTATGTCAAGTAGTCTTATAACTTGTTTGTATATTTCCCAATAATGGCGCCCATATTCATGGTGACAAAACATAATTAACGTTGCGTACACAGACTTACCTTGACTAGTTACACTATGTCTATCTGATATAAACTATGCCATAGTGGAACCAAGAAAGGTAGACTTTCTATCTTTAAACAAAGTACAAAACTGTTTGAAAAATGTCAAGATAAAAATTAATATTCACATAATTATAGTGAAACCTCTTTCAGCTGATGAATCTGTCCTTAGTCTTCAACAAAAAATATGTGCCAAAAAATAGTATTTACAATTGTGAAACATCCCCCCTTAGAAGTAAGAAACTGTCAAGTAGCTATATTTTGCGATGTCTTGGTAATCACACACTTTTGTATTAGAAATGTACATTTTAAATACTTTATTGGTTTGAATCCAGACGGGGTCAGTGGTATTAAATATTAATACGTTGCATGAGCAATTAGGATACGAAATATTAAATCTTCCTTTTTTTTTTCTTTCGGAAATTACGTATTCTGGACTATCACATATTAACACTAATTAGATGAAGATAAGGTATGATTAAGAGTAAATGTACCCGCATACTCGTTCTATAAGCAAGCTATATTCAAATGAATATATGAAGTCTCACAATTAAAAAACAAAAGAACCAATTTTGTCAATGTTCATGTGTGTTCACAGACAACACATATAAATAAAATATGATCTAAGTTAATTTAATTAATGTTACGTTAATAGCAATTAATACTATTTAATATGTTTTATTATCTGTACATAAATCTTGTTTATATTTTAATTTATACTAAGTATTGATTTAAGATACCACCTTATTACTTCGAAAAAGTTTTCATTGTTATTTAATATTATTACTTAAATTATTTTGTATTAACCAACCCAAAGTGTAATTTAACTTATTGGTAAATTTAATATATTATATTTGGCCTGCTTGATGAAATTTTTAATAGTAAATATATTGAGTGTGTATACTTGTGTGTAAATGAAACAGGCACTTATAAATTAATTTTAAAATGACTCATAAATATTTTCAGAGTAAATTAGATTCATTAAACCGAGTTCTACTCTATTAGCCAAATGTGCATTAATATAAATAAATATAGTAAATTAAACCATATTTAGGAAAATTTTAACTTATTTTTGAACTTATGATAGCAAAATTACATTACGTTTGTCGCGGCTATATCTATTACAAGTTGATAAAAAGTAATATATTTTTTTATTACCGAGCACTGGAACTTAAAACTAATTTTAGCAATATATATTACTATACCATAATATATGCTTGTATAGTTTATAGAAGTACAACGTTTAATCACATACTAGTCGTTTGTTCAATTGAGTGCGTTTGAGTTTTTTTTATTTTGTGTTTAATTAGTATAATTTTTTATGATAATAAACTTACTTTACAGATCAAATATACACTTTAAAACCATATTTTCCAACAAGATTGAAACTAAAATTCACCACAAATAAATTAGTATCAACTGTAGCTAATGTTATGTTTTTGTTATTTAGAGTGTCAAAATCTTAGCTATATTATGAATGTTAGAGTGTAAGAGATGATATGAATTAAATATATTATTTTTTCTAATATTGTGTTTTATTTACATTTATTGTTTCTTGATTTTAGAACTCAGACAACACACCTAATTATTCAATTAACGGATATTGTAATAAACAAATAGACTACAATTATTCCAAATATCATTGATATGTGTTTTTGATCGTTACTCTTGATACGAGATACCAAAATACCTGTTTACCTGATTAGTCCATAAAGTAATAAGGCAATATCTTTATGATGTAATATTATCGTTAGTACCCGTAATATTGTATTACCAATAGTAATTCCTCGATAATTTGTTGCTACCCCTTGTTACACACGCGGAATTAAGAGCGAGGGAAACGGTGACCTGGCGGTCTAGGGGGTTAGGTGTCAGACTTCTATGCTGGCGGCCGGGGTTCAATCCTCGGTCCCGGCACAGATTTATCTGATTACCGAACCCTTCCTTCACCTCTGACAAGACATCTTGTGAATGTGGGGAATACTAGGGCTCCACCGTGGTTCGGATTCCACGTTAAACTGTAGGTCCTCCATTTCATCTCACAATCACCCTACCATTACACATTAGCGTAAGTGCGTATAACCCGAACGGGTAGTAAGACACGGTGATAATAATTATAATAATATAAGTTCGGGCAATTGTAAGGAAACTGTTGTAGGAAATGAAGATATTTTACTAGATGTTTGGTTGTGAAAATGGACGCTTATCTTGAGTGATGAGAAAAAAATTAGAGCGTTCGAAAACAAGTTGATTTGGAATATAATTTGTCCAAAAGGTATGAGGCTTCTGGGAAGCGGAGGAGGTTAAATAATGATGAGTTACACACACAGTACTTAGCATAAGACATTATTAGGATAATCAAGTCTCGCAGATTACGTTGGGCAGGACATGTAATGCGAGTGGAAAAATGTATAACCCTGTTCAAGTTATTGACTGGGAAGAGACCATTAAGAAGACCTGGATTCAGAAGGGAGGAAAGTATTAGAATGGATCTTAAAGGGATAGGGTGTAATGAGTTGGACTTGATATAACTAGCTCAAGAAAGGGATATTGTGTATTGAGGTGGACTGGATATAGCTATCTCAAGATAGGGATATGGTGTATTGAGGTGGACTGGATATAACTAGCTCAAGATAGGGATAGGGTGTAATGAGTTGGATTTGATATAGCTATCTCAAGATAAGTATAGGGTGTAATAAGGTGGACTGGATATAACTAGCTCAAGATAGGGTATAGGGTGTAATGAGGTGGACTGGATATAACTAGCTCAAGATAGGGATAGGGTGTAATGAGGTGGACTGGATATAGCTATTTAAAGATAGGGATAGGGTGTAATGAGATTGACTGGATATAACTAGCTCAAGTTAGGGATAGGGTGTATTAAGGTGGACTGGATATAGCTTGCTCAAGATAGGGATATGGTGTATTGAGGTGGACTGGATATAACTAGCTCAAAATAGGGATATGGTGTATTAAGTTGGACTGGATACAGCTATCTCAAGATAGAGATATGGTGTATTAAGGTGGACTGGATATAGCTAGCTCAAGATAGGTATAGGGTGTATTGAGGTGGACTGGATATAGCTAGCTCAAGATAGGGATAGGGTGTATTGAGGTGGACTAGGTATAGCTAGCTCAAGATAGGGATATGGTGTATTAAGCTGGACTGGATATAGCTAGCTCAAGATAGGGATATGGTGTATTGAGGTGGACTGGATATAACTAGCTCAAGAAAGGGATATTGTTTATTGAGGTTGACTGGATATAGCTAGCTCAAGATAGGTATAGGGTGTATTGTAGGTGGACTGGATATAACTATCTCAAGATATGGATATGGTGTATTGAGGTGGACTGGATATAGCTAGCTCAAGATAGGGATAAGGTGTATTGAGGTGGACTGGATATAGCTAGCTCAAGAAAGGGATATTGTTTATTGAGGTGGACTGGATATAACTAACTCAAGATAGGGATAGGATGTAATGAGGTGGACTGGATAGAACTAGCTCAAGATAGGGATAGGGTGTATTGAGGTGGACTGGATATAGCTAGCTCAAGATAGGGATAGGGTGTGTTGAGGTGGACTGGATATAGCTAGCTCAAGATAGGGATAGGGTGTATTGAGGTGGACTGGATAGAGCTAGCTCAAGATAGGGATAGGGTCTATTGAGATGGACTGGATATAGCTAGCTCAAGAAAGGGATATTGTGTATTGAGGTGGACTGGATATAGCTAGCTCAAGATAGGGATAGGGTGTATTGAGGTGGATTGGATATAGCTAGTTCAAGATAGGGATAGGGTGTAATGAGATTGAATGGATAGAACTAGCTCAAGATAGGTTTAGGGTGTAATGAGGTGGACTGGATATAACTATCTAATGATAGGGATAGGGTGTTTTGAGGTGGACTGGATAGAACTAGCACAAGATAGGGATAGAGTGTAATGTAGGTGGACTGGATATAACTATCTCAAGATATGGATATGGTGTATTGAGGTGGACTGGATATAGCTAGCTCAAGATAGGGATATGGTGTAATAATGTGGACTGGATATAGCTAGCTCAAGGTAGGGATAGGGTGTATTGAGGTGGACTGGATATATCTATCTCAAGATAGGGATAGGGTGTATTGAGGTGGACTGGATATAGCTAGCACAAGGTAGGGAGATTGTGTATTAAGGTGGACTGGATATAGCTATCTCAAGATAGGGATACGGTGTATTTAGGTGAACTGGATATCGCTAGCTCAAGATAGTGGATAGGGTGTATTGAGGTGGACTGGATATATCTATCTCAAGATAGGGATATGGTGTATTAATGTGGACTGGATATAGCAAGTAAAGATAAGGATAGGGTGTATAGAGGTGGACTGGATATAGCTAGCACAAGTTAGGGAAAGTGTGTATTAAGGTGGACTGGATATAGCTATCTCAAGATAGGGATAGGGTGTACTTAGGTGGACTGGATATAGCTAGCTCAAGATAGAGATAGGGTGTATTGAGGTGGACTGGATATAGCTACCTCAAGATAGGGATAGGGTGTATTGAGGTGGACTGGATATATCTATCTCAAGATAGGGATATGGTGTATTAATGTGAACTGGATATAGCAAGTAAAGATAAGGATAGGGTCTATTGAGGTGGACTGTATATAGCTAGTACAAGGTAGGGAGAGTGTGTATTAAGGTGGACTGGATATAGCTATTTCAAGAAAGGGATAGGGTGTATTTAGGTGGACTGGTTATAGCTAGCTCAAGATAGGGATAGGGTGTATTGAGGTGGACTGGATATAGCTAGCTCAAGATAGGGGTATGATGTATTGAGGTGGACTGGATATAGCTAGCTCAAGATAGGGATAGGGTGTATTGAGGTGGACTGGATATATCTATCTCAAGATAGGGATATGGTGTATTAATGTGGACTGGATATAGCAAGCTCAAGATAGGGATAGGGTGTAATGAGGTGGACTGGATATAGCTAACTCAAGATAGGGATATGGTGTATGGAGGTGGACTGGATAGAACTAGCTCAAGATAGGTATAGGGTGTAATGAGGTGGGCTTGATAGAACTAGTTAAAGATAGGGATAGAGTGTAATGAGATGGACTGGATATAACTAGTTCAAGATAAAGATAGAGTTTAATGAGATGGACTGGAGTGAACTAGTTCAAGATAGGGATAGTTGGCGTAATTTTGTAAGGAAGGCCATGATCTTTAAGAGTTCCTAATACCATAGAGTAAGTAAGCCTAACGTTAGATATTTAACACAGTATACATTGAATGTATTATCACATGGCTTTAAACTTATTCTAGTACTAAAATAGACTCAAATATCAACTCCTCAGTAATAAGTTTTCTGATAATGGAGGAATAGAGTCAGTAACCCATACTTGAGTATATAGACAAACTGACAGTTTACCTCTACATAAAATAATTACTTATTTCCAAAAATGTATGTATATACATTTTACCATTTTAAAAATATAATAGTAGCATAAACCATTTCTAAATAGTATTTTACCACTTATAAACCAATATTATAGATATATAAAGACGAAATAAATCTCCTTCATGGTGGAGTAGCCATGCAGAAGACCTTCAGTAAAAACGGGCATCTCTGAGGTCGCAATGCATTAAGCTGGTTCAAGAAGAGGTTTGACATCACTCGACAGATTTTCACGGTCCAAATGGCCGCCAAACTACGAGTCATGCACTTTGACCACGTCACAGAAACATACCAAATTAACACACATTACTTGAAATACAAGCCCAACAAATTGGGATTCAAATGCAGGCACTGTTATTTTTTTGTGATGTTATAAATATGATTGAGTGAACCACTACTTTGTTAGATTTCTTAAGACAGTGAACCAAAATGGTTGTGAAGTTTCGTTGTTATTGCTCTGTTAAAACAAAATAACAATATTAGTAACAAATGCAAGTGTTAAATTATATTTTTTTATTTCATGTTGATATTGGGGTAAAGCTTTATCATAAATATTATATATATTTTTGAAATTATTAAGTATCCTAAATAAATCATAAATGCTATTTGTGTATTAAATACAATCGTAGGTTCAAGAAAAAGTATCTGAATTTCACAATATAGTGTTTTTATACTGATAATTTTGTCAATAACATTTAGGTAAATCAGTTTTCAGTATATTTCAACTGCAAACATGGTGAAATATTTGTGTTATCTAACATCCATACTAATTTTAGTTCTCAGAGTGCATAAATGTTACTGCACACCACTAGCTCCAGAAGAAAACTCTATGTTCCATAGCGGAATAACCAATACTCCTGACAAGGAAGAAAACTCCATGTTCCATAGCGGAATAACCAATACTCCTGACAAGGAAGAAAACTCCATGTTCCATAGCGGGATAACCAATACTCCTGACAAGGATGAGAACTCCATGTTCCATAGTGGAATAACCAATACTCCTGACAAGGAAGAGAACTCCATGTTCCATTAGCGGAATAACCAATACTCCTGACAAGGAAGAAAACTCCATGTTCCATAGCGGAATAACCAATACTCCTGACAAGGAAGAAATCTCCATGTTCCATAGCGGAATAACCAATACTCCTGACAAGGATGAGAACCAAAAGTCTACAATACTAAAGAATACTAACAATAATGTGACCAGCTCTACGTTGAGCAACACTGTATCACCCAAAACTATATCACCTTCCGATATCTTCAAGAAACTAAATGATAAATGTGCAGCTGATGTTAATCACGAATCGTTTATTTGCAAGAATCTCAGAGCCAAGTATTACAAAAGTCTCATAGAAAAGAAGGGCAATCCCATCGTTCCGTTGGTGAGTGTTACAAATAACACCGCAGAGGAGAATTCGGTTGGGACCAAGAGAGTAATATTTATCAAAAGTGATATGGAAAACCTAAATGAAAATATAAAGATAAATCAGAACTCTGGAAATACACATATTTATCGCTATCCCACAAATGTCGCAGATCATACAACCCCAAATGTAGTGTCCGGTTTGAAAAATTCTCAAAATACACATCATGAAGAGCAACCATCATCTTTTGAAAATGCTAAAAGCAATAGCAATAAAACATCTTCAAATTTAAATTTCATAACCAATAATGACACCAATGAAGATTATCGAGCCGAGCTGCGCATGGGAGATTCTATGGAGATATCCGATGGCTCAAGAGATGAGGAACGTCCTGAAAATATAACAGCCAGCAAAGACAGTTGGATTGATACTGTGATGCTCGCGACAGATGACGAGGATGTCACGCAGACACCTACTTACTCCAACTATGGCGGCGAGGATCTCTCGACACCTTATCACGGGTCTAATGACGGTCAGATACAGGAGTACACTAACAGCTACAGCACAGATGATGACGGAAAATGTGATGAAAACTCTCCATCGTCAAGGGAGTGTCAGAACTCCAATGACGCCGACACCATGTTGAGCTGGTTCTTCAACACCACCAGTCAGTACGTGTTGCCCTATCTGACATCTGACTCCATGTTTGAAAATGCAAGAGAAGTGGTCAAATGGGGTTCCAACTCGTCGTCTCAATCTTTCCAACAAGGTAACGTAAAAAATCTATCATTAAACTCTGATATAGTTTAGCTACGATTGTTGAGAAATGGTGGTCGAGTAGACAAGAACGTCAGGCTCGTTTTGTCCGGTTTGATGGGCTATGGGGAGGTCGAGACTAGAATCATCTCTAAGGTCTACGATCATCACCCCACTCCATTAGTGTAAATAGATGGATAGCTTGGACGAGTAGTAAGATATTGTTAATATTACTTTCAATAAAACAGTAGGTGACCTGGTGGTCTAGGGGGGTAAGGTGTCAGACTTCTATGCTGGCGGCCGGGGTTCAATCCTCGGTCCTGGCACAGATTTATATGATTACCAAACCCTTCCTTCACCTCTGACAAGACATCTTGTGAATGTGAGGAATGCCAGGCCTCCACCGTGGTTCGGATTCCACGTTAAACTGTAGGTCCTCCATTTCATCTCACAATCACCCCACCATTACACATTAGTGTAAGTGCGTATAACCCGAACGGGTAGTAAGACGCGGTGCTAATAATAATAATAATAATAATAATAATAATAATAATAATAAAACAGTTATAAATGACTTAGGCTACGATTACTCTATTTTTAGGATTATTTTATAGTAAATACAGAATATAGAATGGGTGGGGAAAATCATCTGTGTAAAACATCCTCAACTAACTCGTCAAGAACGTGAATTATTTTTATATCTTTGGTCAATTTCAACCAAATACTATGGGGTTCTAACTTTAGCGATCACACGGAAACTATTGGGGGCGTTGTTCAAGAATAGTTTCAAAATCTTAGGACATAGATTTGTACGCTCCAATGTAGGCACACAATATGTGTAGCTATATACATGACACCCCATTATAATTATAATAATATACAGCGTAGTGGTTTCGTTACAGTGATCTGTATCTAAGAGCAGGAGTTGAAGAAAGGGAGGGTCGTATTAATGATTTCCAACATTTAAAATACCCCTAGAACTAGGCCTGGCATAATTAGTGTTATTAGTGAGCCTCGTTTTTACCAATTAGAACAAGAAATATCGGTGAGGTACATATCAATATAAACCATATAATAATGTTATAACACTATCCTTAAATATAATTTGATAAGCCCATTACTGGTAGTAGAAACTATGAGGAAATGGCTGAACAATTTTTGTCACACGGCTCTCATTTTAAAGAATGTTAGTAAAGATAGTAGTTTCCTAGGAATATCAGATTTCCCCAGAGAGTTCTCAGTTTTTCCTTTTTTGTTGATTTTACCATAGAAAACCTGACATGTGCATGGCTGTATACCTGTAAATAAAACATATATCAATGATTAAAAGAAATAACATCTCATTTATTACTGGAGTGGTTTGGTGCAATGAATAGATAGACTTCTGATAGAGGGGTCGTTTTATCGTTGAAACGATTCAATAGTATGTGGTAAAATGAATCGAATATTCTTAACGATGAATACATACTTGTTTAAGTAACTTAAATTATCTTGGTATCCTCCCATTAGTTTTGCCAGTCAGTACCCTAAACAAGGTTCTAGATTATCTTATCAGCTATGCATGTCCTGTACACCGTAATCTACAAGACTTGATTATCCCAAAAATGTCTTGTAATAAGTACAGGCTATGTTACTCATCATTCTGTAACCTTCTCCACTCCCCAGTAGCCTCATCCCTTTTTGAACTAACTATCTTCCTAAGTACCCTGTTTTCGGACAACCTAAATTTGTTTCCGTCATTTAAAGCCAGAGACCTCATTTCCCACCCACAGAGAACAGCCGGTAAAACTATTATTTTGTTTATTCTGAGTTTTACATTCCTTGAAAGCAGGCAAGAAGTTAACAACATACTGACCGAGTAAGAGAATGTATTTCCCACCCAAAGAGAACAGCCGGTAAAACTATTATTTTGTTTATTCTGAGTTTTACATTCCTTGAAAGCAGGCAAGGAGTTAACAACATACTGACCGAGTAAGAGCATGCATTTCCCGACTGTGTTATCTTCCTCATTTAAACCCTAATATTTTTATTGCTGGTTAAAATAACTAAACTATCAATAATAATTTAAAATGATCATTAAAGCAGGTGTATAATAAATGAATATGCTACTGAGGAGAGCGGGTAGATAAAATGGCAGGCGAAAAGGGGGTACTAAACAGCGCATAAATCGGGGTACAAGAGAACGCAGGTACATAAGAGCGTAATTCATAATCGCCATAAATAGTTGATTGAATGTTTCCTTTCTTTTTATAGGTGATGCGTAGGCTACTGGAATTAACAGCTGTCCAACTTCACCCTTTTAAACCTGATTGTCCTCTAACCTAACTTAACCTAACCTAATCTATCATAAGAGATTAATACCAGTAACTTGAAAATCACGTTAAGGCTGTTTGCGTGATCTCTACAATTGCTACCCAGTTAAACACCTCCCCCCCCCCTTGTGCTGTTCTGGCAAAGAAAGGGGTTACTCGTTGCAAGGTCAAGAAACACTTGCCCGATATGTACAACTGTAGAGTAGCCCCATGGCTTCTTTGGTGCAGACTGACAGTTCACAGCTGACAGCTGACGGCTTTAAAATGTTACCAGACCAAATTATGTATCCCTACTCCGAACCATATGATCTGCAAAAAACATGTGTTTAGCAGCTGTCACTTCTGACGGTCAAATATAGGTATATAACTAAATGTTTACTTAATAAGTCAGCTGTGAGCTGTCAGTACGCACCAAAGAAGCCATGGGGCTACTGTACATTGTGTTGTGCCTGCTGTATTTTGGGACCACCATGTTGCGCTGTTTTGTACCCGTGCTCTTCGCGGTCGCAACAACCCGATAAATTAATTAGCACTTGTCTGAAGATACAACATTGTTGAAATGCATTACTACTCGATCACCCATTTGTGTTTGGACCCTAATCTTTGGTCGACCCTCCCATGTAGAGGCTTTCTACACTTGTCTTGAGAATGCTATTTTGAACCAATTTCATCGGTTTGATGTGACTATCCTGTTTAATTATCATATTTTTAGGCTAAAAGGCATTTAGAACTGTGAATATAGCTATAGATTTAATTTAGCTTTATTTGATTGACATTTAATTCTTTCTTTTGTCTCCCCCTCCCACACCATCACCTGTTACTAGCCATTTATTATTATTAGCACCGCGTCTTACTACCCGTTCGGGTTATACGCACTTACGCTAATGTGTAATGGTAGGGTGATTGTGAGATGAAATGGAGGACCTACAGTTTAACGTGGAATCCGAACCACGGTGGAGGCCTGGCATTCCCCACATTCACAAGATGTCTTGTCAGAGGTGAAGGAAGGGTTTGGTAATCAGATAAATCTGTGCCGGGACCGAGGATTGAACCCCGGCCACCAGCACAGAAGTCTGGCACCTTACCCCTAGACCACCAGGCCACCCCCGTACGTATTTAATATGTCTAGTGGGGAAGGTATCAATCAATTAGCCACAATTTAGTAAATGTGTCCAAATTTGATCTGTCTGGAGGACTCTTTAGTAAAAATCACTCTCAGTACACTTGGCCGGGACTCGAACCCTGACTTCCTAATGACTGTGAATCCAGTCTAGATGAGCCTTATATTTAGTTCCCATGGAAAATTTTCGAGGTAGATCTCAGAATTGAAACCATGTTGGCATCAAAAAGCTTCCGTTTTATTTTGTGTGTGTGAGGAGAGGGAGGGGGTTTGGGGGAAGGGGGATCTTGTAGTGGAACCGAACAATTAGTGGAACAATGCTACAAAACATGTTTGTGGTTTCATCTGGACATTCACGCTCTACTAACCATAGTATCTTAATAACATCTCTTACAACCGAACCTTTAACTAAAAAAAACATTAACATTCCCATAATTCAACACCTCAGATCAGTCAAGATAGGATCTATCTGGTTATATATTAAGGTTCGAGGCTCGAGGCTCAGATAAAGCTGAAAATATTTCACTTATAAATTTAATTTCTTACCTTTCAATATATGATGTAGAATAACTTTAAGCTAGTTTCATTCTATTATTAAGCATACAATTAAATTTCTCCCATGTTTAAACTTTTTTATACATAAATAATATTTCAAGGGAAACAAGTAGCCTTGAGCTTATGTCTAATGTCAGATAAATCGTGGATGCTTTTAATTAAGGTGTAAACATTCACTGATATACTTTGAGTTTTGTAGAAATGCAAGTCTGAAAGATTTATTCTTCTACTAGAATATTATATTGTTTCAAAGATGGCCAATATGATATTAATTAAAATGTATGAGGGATATTTATTAGATTATGTATATTATACTATTTATATTGGATAAAAATCTTTGATTATGGGTGCTGGTGAGGTTATTTGGAAGGAGCATAGGAGTTTTATTTAGATGAATTATTTTATTATTTATTTGTATGGGGGATTATAACATTTCTTAAATGGAATTAAAGGCTTTTACTTAGAGGAGGCAAATTTTGTATCTAAACATACACCCGGGGAATATGGTATTACTTCATGGAGGCATACGATTATACTTATAAGGGGAATTTGATACGTTTTTACTTCAATAGTGGGTAGAAGACTACTTATATGGGGCATAGTTATAACACAAATTATATTTTCTCCGCCACTTGTGAATAACTGCTAGGATTTTACGCAAATAAATAAATTAAATTAATGTGGTAGGAATGAGGAAGGTATAATTTATAGGAAGCTTACTCAAATTTGTATTTATGTATGGAGGGAAACTATTTATGAAAACCCATCCTCATACCCAGTCGGGGTTCAAGCCTTATCCTTCCTGTACCCGGTGAATCAGACTAAACTAGCTTGGCATCAGAAACACGTGCCCGCCAGTGCGAGTAACACAAACCCTTGAAACTGATGTGAACACGTTTTGTTCCAGCTCGAGGGAAGATAAAGAAACTGTTCGGTCACATGTCAATGTTCTTCCTGGTGAAGGCCGCCGCCGTGTTCGCCGTGATGCTCGGCTCCATCAAACTGATCGCCGGCAAGGCACTCATCCTCAGCGCCATCTCCGTCGTCATCGCGGCAGTTGTGGCTCTGAAGAAACTGTCCGGTGGGGGCGGAGGGAAGTCCGTCATCGTCCACACGGTGGGCCACAAGCCGTGGGAGGATCAAGGCATGTGGGAGGGGTACAGACCAGGAGGATACCACAGGAGGGAGTCGCCTGATGCCAACAACCTCCTGACGAACTACCCGTACAGTGCGTACTATAAGCCGGATTATGAGCAGGAGTCGTCAAATGGGGGAGTTTCTCTGCCCCTGTATCGTGCGGGATCTTCTCTCGGGCTGTGATTCAAAGAATGGAAATATTACCTCAGACAACTTCACTCTTAAAACTATGTCTTTAGGAACTAAATATATGCCTTTACTCTCTACACACAATTCTAGACATTTAGATACAAGAGAGACCAAGGCAGATTTCCCGCCACATGCCGTATGAGGCACACAACATATGTCACATGGGAGAATCTCTTAGTAACGGAGTCATCTGACGAAGAAGATATGATGCTACTAGCAAATTGTTATTAGAAGGCGAAAGAATAAGCGACGTGATTTGGTCCACCCAGTTATTCAAAAGTATTAGCTCATAGTGCTTATAGTGTTTTAACTTATGAATTAGCAAAACATCCTGACCCATTCTTGCTATTTACTCCAACATATTCTTTACTACATGTGCCCTTTCCAATTTAAACATACATTTCAGGATATATTTAACAATATATACAAAACCAATGGTAATTTGTTGGTCTTCCTTCATGATGTGGTCTACTAAATTTTTAAACATTTCCAAACATATTGGCTGAATCAGTAACAACTAAACACTTGTGAGTGACCTGGCGGTCTAGGGGTAAGGTGTCAGACTTCTGTGCTGGTGGCCGGGGTTCAATCCTCGGTCCCGGCACAGATT
>CABFOW010004940.1:0-48873 GCA_902141385.1 Timema californicum | reverse complement strand
TGGCAGTCACCTCTTAAGACTCCCCTGAAATAACCATAAACGAAATGGAACGTAATTCTGTTTGGTTTCCAGTTCCTGTCTGTATTGGGTTACAAAACTGGGAATTTCCTCTTCTGGCAATACCTCTTCATCAAACCCCGTGTAGACGGCTATGTTGCCAAGAATCCCCCAAGACTACTTCCCTCTTTCAAAATACTTCTTAGAGAGCTACTCAACCAAAACACTTTAAAAATATCCCTAGAGAATAAACCCACCTTCCTCTCACTAGTAGCCATAACATTTTTAAAATACACACTAGCTAAATAGTTTGCACAAACACACACTAGAATAAAATCAAATCCTAGCCAACAACATTACAGATATCAATACAATATCTATAAAAAAAGAATCGTAGCCTATTCTTACACCCCAAGTATTAATAATATATAAAATTATATCCCCTTGGCCTACTCTGCCTCTTAAATCATGTCCACCGTCGGGCGCCTTCTGTAAGAAAATATATTCTTACCTATCTCTACAACCGTCACTAGTAGCACTACTATCTCCACCATCCAGTCAATAGTGGATTTTAGTGGCGTGAGGTTAAAGATAGTGAAAAAATTATGGAGGGGGATATATATAACCCTACATATATAGAGATAAAGATGTCAGCGTGGGTACACTTCAGCTGCTTTTAAATTGTAGAGACACTGCTTTACATTTACGGTACCTATGTGCAAGGCTATAATAGGCATCTACAGAGCGGGTGGAGAAAAAGGATAGTTGTAGGCCTATGTGTAATAAAAATAACAATATTAGTAATCGTGGAAACGTCAGCATTCGTTTATAACTGAGAAAAATATAATATTTATCCTAAATGCCATAAATAGAACACACACACACACACATATAATATATACAGGGCCGGTTCTGGGTTGTTGGCCACCTGTGTGCCACCGACATTTTTCCACCCATGTCATTGCGGATCCCTAGTACAAATAGGGCAAGTCAGGGTGAATTGAGCCACAGAAAACATCAGGCCATGTTTATATTTTTCGTCGGTAGAGGACGGAAGCTGACATATCGTGCCTGCCAACGCTCTCTTGGCCAAATAGTGAACCTGTTCTATAAACATATTGTGTAGTTGCAAAAACCGTTGCAACTTAGTTTTTGTAAACAGCCATTTCATGATGAAAAATATTCTATAGAAAATATTGTGTGATGTATTTATTCGACTTGGATATTTGATATATATTTTTTTCATTTTTTATTCAAAATAAAACTGTCCAAAATATCACTTAAAAGTAACAAAATGTAGGCTACCAATAAATTTAAAACTGCACTCTCCTTGCTTTCTTTATTTGCCAATTCATCAATAAAATCCGATAATCCTAAACTTTCACACAACTCTTTCTCAATAGCTAACAGCCCTCGGCACATTAAACCTCTTTGAGTCATTGACGTTCTTAACTAAGTTTTTATAAGTTTGAGCGTCGAAAAACTCCTTTCACAATAGGCTAAACTAACTGGTAAAGTCAGGAAAATTCTCAAAGCTGTAAATACATTAGAAAATGATGACATTAAGTTAATTTTTGTAATATATGTTAAATTTTTAATCCATACAAAATTTCACTGCTCAAAACTCTATGCATAATTAGCTCGTTGAATAGCTCCATACTATAAATATCCTTAAAACTTGAGCTTCCTTTATTTATTTGAAGAGAAACATCTAAATCAAAACAATAATTTTTAATTTACTCTTCACTAATTTATCGAAATTCACAAAGTAATTGAAATACATTATTACATTTATTTATATTTTCAAACCTTTTCTGAATGGAATTTAAGGCCATATCAACAATTGTTAGACAACATTGTATTCTGAACAAATATTTTGGATCTGTGATTTTTTCATCAGGACTTTCATAGCAAAAAAGGCGAACTTTTGTTCTACTCCTCACAACTGGAAATTCTGTCCCTACATTTACTTCTGGAGCTAAAGCTTCTGCGTCCCTAATATATTTACTATAAGCTTCATGAGATCTAGCTTCACTTAACTTCACTTAATTTAACAAGCTCACACCAAACATTAAGAGATATATTTAGGTTGGATTGAGGGCACTGCAACATTTTACTTACAACATTGACTGAATAACATTCCATATAACGACTAAGCAAATTAACTTAAAAGACACAACCTGATCTAACAAACATTAAGCTGTATGTTTTGTTTTAATGTCTCTGGAATTGACATCTAATATGTCATTTATGCTTTTCAAGACTTCACCTGATTGCAATCTAAGAGGTCGCACTACTTTTATTCTACTTTCCTACCTTGTCTCACAGATTTCAGTGCTAATCTTGAGATATTACGCTTAAGTATGTCCCACCTATAAGGAGATGCAGAAAAAAAATTGTACAATTCTTGAATAGTGCTAAAAAATAATTAATTGTCAAATTTGACTTTGGCAGCATAATTTACAACTAAATTTAATGGGACGCACAAGGTACCAAAAGAGATCTAGGATTTATATTTATAATTTTCCTCTGCAGTCCACCTTCCTTACCACGTATATTTGCCCTGTTAACATACCGTTGTTCACGCATATCTTAACTATAAAAGTTATAATCTGTTAAGAGCTCACTTAGAAGATAATTACAAAATCCTTCCCCTGTAGTGTCTCAAACTGGATAAAACCCAAGAAATAATTATTGAACTGCAACATCAGAAGTGTCAATATCTACAATTCTTACTATTAGTGACCTGGCGCTCTAGGAGTAAGGTGTCGGACTTTTGGGCTAAGGATCCGAGTGTAACATTAGCGTGGACGACTAATACGACAACGCTACTATCCGCCCCCCAAACAAGCTAATATTCATAGACATGCTGCAATAGAAATACCAATATAACCTGCCAGCTTAAAAATACTACTCCAAATAAACTTATACTCATAGACATCCAGCGTTATTAAACATCACGATCTTACTATGTAAAAAATAGGTTTCTACTCACGCGTATATCTGCCTGGTGTAGACCGACGAACAAGTCCAGCCTGCTCACCACAAATGCTAGAATGAAGATACGTCCAAAACACGCTACGAATTGTGCATCCTCCTGATGTCCATGTAGCATTTGGCTACAAGCATCGGAGAGTCGAGTCAAGAAAATATACAACTTACCCCGTTTCAACGTTCCTGCGTCTCAGACGAATCGGAGAGAAAAACAACACAACCGAGCATAGCCGCACCACGAGATAGACCATAAAAAAGGGATAAGTAGAGATAGACTAGCCACTACCATAAAGGTTCTAACGGCGCCCATTAGAGTGCGTCCACACAACCAAAGGTGTTCCAAAGAGCTTACGCTGTGAAGAGTGGTTGTTCTACTATAATCTAGAAAGTTCCAGTTGTTTGAAGTGTATAGTAGAAGTTATTGTTGTCACGCGCATTCCCACCTTTGGTGATCCATATGTATTCCTCCACTATGTATCTTGTTCTCCAATGTTCTCTGGGTTTTCTTGTATATATAGTGCCGGTGGGGCAGGTTGTTGGCACTCTTGGACTTATCTTGAATGGAGGAATAAGAAGCTAAGGCTTCAGATAGTTAAAAATGTAAAAACAAATTTCTTTTTCGGCTTAGTATTACTTCATTATTATTATTATTATTATTATTATTATTATTATTATTATTATTATTATTATTATTATTATTATTANCTTGGACTTATCTTGAATGGAGGAATAAGAAGCTAAGGCTTCAAATAGTTAAAAATGTAAAAACAAATTTCTTTTTCGGCTTAGTATTACTTCATCATCATTATTATCATTATTATTATTATTATTAGCACCACGTCTTACTACCCTTTCGGGTTATACGCACTTCATTATTATTAATTATTTATTTATATTTTTAACTTTTCAAAATTCTTGTTTCAGCAATATATTATTAATTTTGCAATGGGAAATTTATAATGCATGTAGATTTTAGATCGATGTTGAATTTTGTCACGTATAAAAAAAGTCAATTATTATATGAATATCGATATTTGATCTATTTTTATGGGTATAGATACTTAATTTACTATTAAAGATGTCGATAATTAGGTTACTTTTGCGGACATCGGTTAGTTTGAGGATATAGCTTCTGATCTAATTGTGAGACGGAAGAAACTTTATAATGAAGACTAATATTGATATTTTGCAGCCAATTTTTTGTTTTGTCGTCTATAAATATGACAAAACAGGTTACACTTGTAGTTTAAAATTTATTTTTGAGAATATATATTGACCTTATTATGATTGTGTAATTTATTAAGGGTTTTGTGTATAAAGGGAATGTGTATAGAGGATTTAGAAAGGATGAGGGAAGTTTGAGAAATACCTTTGTAAATAATGGATATAGATTTTGTAATTAATATTTGTTTACGAGGGTCACGTAAATATAATAGTTTGTTTTGTGCGGAAAGAAATGATTGAATTATTTTTGTTCGTTTCTGATGCAACTGTTTTGAGTGTAAATCTACATTTAACTTTGATATAATTTTTTTTACATCAATCATTATAAATCTTAAAAAATACTATTTGTTTGCCAACTTGACTATCATTACGATTTATTAATATCTCTATTTATTGTTTAAACTTATTCATATTCATATTCTTATACTTATATATTTATGAATAAATATCAACAATGCAACTTCAAGTTTTCTTTAATTTTAGGAATAGAGATAATACCCCTAGGTCATATGTGTGTTTTCTTATCTCTTTCTTTGTGGGTACATATATACATGCATATAATTTTCTTTGGGGACGACCATCAACATATCATTCCCGCAACCGGTGTGAGTTGCGTCCTCTGAGTTTTGAATGTTTATACTCAGACATTTAAAACAAAAACTCTAGCTACTCACTTCTATGGCCCTTTTTATTCCTTTTTTGATGTTATTCCTTTGGACCTCCTATTGTGGTTTAGTTTTGCTGAGGAGGGTTCAAATTCTGCTACACTCTGCTATAGAATGATTGCACGTTGTGAGTTCAGTTTAATTATTATTTTGATCTTTGTTACATGAACAAATCACCCGCTATGACCACCACCCCTGGAACCTCTATTAACACAAGGACCAAAGTCTACGGGCTCAAGAGCGTGGAACTTCACCAGGAGCTCAAGGAAAGGAACATCTCATTCCCCCTGGATGCTCCTGTAGGAGTGTTGCCGTCCCTGCTTTCGAAGAGCATTAGTTAGTCCAGCGAACCTAGTACTATTGATATTAGCTGTAGCGTTAGCCAGCCTTCTCAGGAAAATATGGATCAATGCAAGTCCGACCCGGGAGTTTTTAGGTTGGGTTAATGAGCAAACATTTCCCCCCTTTGTTCCTACTGGTCTTCAGCCTACAGCTGCCCCTTCTAAAATTCAAAGTAAGGTTGCTAGATAGTGTTTGAAAATATTGCCTGTTTGTGATAGACAATATGGCTTTGCGTTATTTAACTTTCTGTTGGAAGCTAATAGGATTTGGAAACTTAGGCTAGTGTGAGATGTCGAGTTCCCTACGCTGTGTATTGGGAAAACTTCAGGGTTATTGGCGCATTTAGTTTCTGAATGTATACAATTAGGTATTCCTTTGACCGTGGTGAAAAGTCGTATCTTAGAGTCTTTAGTGTCTAAGAGAGAGTAGGAGAACCTGTGTAAATAAAATGCCCGACGTTTTCAACTTTCTCATGAGTCGTTTAGGTTATTTTGGGTATTTTTGAAGCTATTGATATATTAAATCTCAACCTGACTGAAGAAGATGTAGTCGAGCTTATCTTAGAGAATGTGTCCCATTTGAATAGAAGGCATTTTGTCTTTTCTAATAAGCCAGCCCCCTTGTCCAAACTTTATTCTTTGTCAACGAGTATTGAAGGTTCGCTATTGGTGGAGAAAGAGTATCTGTAAGCTATCCCAGCATAGGTATCGGATAACATACATCAAATAAAGGCACCCCCGGTCCCTGCTGTAGCTAGATCCATTTTTCAGGTGTCGTATAATCCTCCCAGGAGGCCTCTAGGCGTGATAAGGTCAGGGAGACTTCCGGACCTATCCCGAGTCCGATATTTTCGCTGTCGCCAGTTTGGGCATCTTCAAAGAGAATGTTCGTCGGGAAACGCATAACGCGTGGTGTTGTTAAGGGGCCCACCGCGCGTACGGTTCACAAGTTTATTATTCCCCTTCCCTCTGTTGTCCCATTCAAGTTTAGGCCGAATCCAGGATTCGCTTTGCTGGATATAGGTTCTTGTGGTTCTTTTTGAACCATTTGAAAGATAATAGTAAGATGAACATTGAAAGAGTAGATACCAAGCAATTTATTGTAGGGAATGGTAATTTATTACTAGTTCATGAGAGGATAAATCTCTCCATTAAAATTATGGGGTTTTCTTGGAAAGGAAGTTTGTTTTGTATTCCCTCCCTACCCTATGATATTATTTTGGGAAGTGATTTTTTATGGAAAACTGGAGCCACCATTAATCTGACACGCAGAGAATTATCGTTTGAATTCTTCCCCAGGATTACAGTTACATTATGTAGTTCTTCTATTATCCCTGCAATGTGCTACTTGGGTAATTGTGAGGAAGCGATAAGTGGAGTTAATTCGAGGTTTCCTGACGTCTTCCCTCCCAGGTTAGGAAGATGTGATATACTTCCATATGAGATTGTGGTTGATGATAACGTTCCCTTGAGATCTGGCTCGTACTTTTGTTTCTCCCCCACCTCCCAAAATGAAAATCTTCAGAGAGTTGATTGATGATTTAGAATCTAAAGGAGTTAGTCGCCCCTCTAATTCCCCATATGCTAGTCCTGCGTTTATTATCCCTAAGAAAGAAAGAGTATATAAATTAATTGTTGACTATCGAAAGATTAATAAGAAAATCCAACTGTATTCGTACCCTATGCCAACTATTGAGTCCGCTATTTAGCATTTATGTAGAGCTAAGGTTTTTAGTTTGATTGACCTCAACGCCAGTTTTTTGCAATGTACCTTAGTAGAGCCTTCAAAAAAAGTATACGCCTTTTGTCACCCCTTGGAGACAATACGACCCCCTTGGTTGTAGCATTGGTGAACAAGCATTGAGTCGCATCCTGGCTCACGTCTTTTCAGATATTAAGTTCAAGTATGTGTTCAATTAATAGGATATTTGTATGTATAGTGACTCCTTGGAAGAGCATATAGGACATTTATAGGAAGTGTTGAGTTGTCTGCGCAATGTGGGTTTGACTGATAGCTCCGATAAGGTGACTTGGGCTATATCTTCTATTAAATACCTTGGATATGTGATTTCTTCCGGAAATCTGCTCATTGACCATGAACACATCTGCCCCATCATAAACTATCCTCCACCCAAGAACCTTAAGATGTTATGCGATTCATTGGGATGTGTGCATACTACGCCAGATTTATTTCGTCCTTCTCTGAGATAGCCGCGCATCTCAACTCTCTAAAAAAGAAGGGAGTTACTTTCGTTTGGGGTGAAGAACAGGCTCGTGCTTTCGACCTTTTGAAGAGAAAGCTAATCTCCCCCGAAATGTTAAGGATGCCTGATTTTTCAATTCCATTCCTCATTCATGTGGAAGCATCTTCTGTGGCTCCGGGTGCTGTATTATCCCAGATGACATCAAAAGGCGTCAGGCCGGTGGCTTTCGCTAGTCGGGCGTTCACCGATGCCAAAAGGAGATATAGTACCCTCGAGAAAGAATGCCTTGCATGTGTTTATGGCATCGAGTGGTTTGCTGATTATTTATAACAGAGAGAATTCAAGTTGTACACCGATAGCATGGCGCTTGCGTGGATGTGGAAGCATCCCAAACAGTTAGGAAAGGTGGGAAGATGGGTTTGGAGGCTGTCTAGATTTTCAAGTTCTTGACCCATCACATTTCTGGAAAGCATAATTTAACTGCGGATGCTTTATCCCGCATGGCGGAAGATTGTAGTCATATAGGTTCTGATGAGGTAGCGCCTGCAACCTGCATAATTAGGTCTACTTCTGAATCTTTCGTTTCTATCAGGGATAATCTGGATAAAGACCCCTGGTGTTTGGACGTCAAGGAAAGGATTCTCAATGGAGAAAAAGTGGGGCTGTATTTTATGTTTAAGGATCTTATCGTTGTGATCAATGATAAGGAAAAATGTAGGAAGGTTGTTATGCCCGTAGCTATACGACCCATGTTGTTGAGGTATTTTCATGATTCTGTGTATGGTGGTCATCTTGGCCTGCTGAAAACCTCCAGGAAAGTTTTTAGAGAGTTATTTTGGTCTCGATTGTATAACGACGTTTAAGAGTGGGTTAGCCACTGTGAGGATTGCCAGAAGGCTAAGCACATCCAAAATTCCAGAGTTGGGTTTCATTTGGTCGATGTAACTCAACGCCCCTGGGAAAAGGTGTTTGTCGATTATGTTGGGCCCATTACCCGTTCTTTTTTAGGTAACTCCTGTAATCTTGTATTAGTTGACGCCTTTTCTAAATTTGTGATACTGATTCCTCTTCGTGACATGAAGGCGTCCACTACTGTCAACTCTCTTTGTAGGCGTGTTTGGGCAATTTTTGGGGCACCTAGTGTTATTGTTATTGACAATGGTCCCTGCTTTAGGTCAGTTACTTTTTAGGACATGTGTTTCATTTGGGGTATCAAGCCTATGACCATCAGCTCCGAACACCCTGAGCCGAATCATGTGGAACGGTTAAACCGAAATTTAGTGGTCGCTCTGATGATTTTCCATAATCAGAAGCAAAATAGGTGGGACCAGGAGTTAGATTTCCTTAATTCGCCCTTCCACGAATCTACTGGCTCACCACCAGCTTCTGTTTTTTTTGGTCGGGAGTTGAATCACCCCCTTCTAGCTATCTGGGATATCGATCCATTGTTGCAAGATAGTGATGATTCATCTCATGAGGATAAGTGTAGGCGTGCCTCCGATCATCTGAAGAGAGCACAAAGAGGGGTGGCTAACGCTTACAATAAAGGAAGACTCCCCGTTCCTTATGTAACACGTAATCATGTCCTATGTAGAGAGTTTCCCTTGAGCTACTCGGTGGACAAGACATCGGCTAANTCCACGAGTTAGCGCTTCGGCTGCTCCTCGCCCCCCTCACTCCACGAGTTAGCGCTCCGGCTGCTCCTCGCTCCCCACCCCATGAGTTAGCGCTCCGGCTGCTCCTCGTGTCCGACCCTCGACCCTCCTACGACAACTCTCTCTTCCCTCCCCCTCTCTATTCAGTTCCCAGCGTCCGCGACGCGCAAACCGGAGATCCTCCAACAGTAAGCGTGTTACGAGACAAAAGGAAAGCGTAACAAGCTGTGCCCGAGGTGGGGTGGCCCATGGACGGTGGATACATTTTTAACTCCCGTGAAGGTTTTCTTCAAAAATGTTGACGACGCATCTATGACTAGATGAGCCCCCGTCAGTCCCATCAAAAGTATAGGTCTAAGAGTCCCTAAGGGTATATAATTGTAAGTCCGTTGCATGATAAATGTTAATTATTACGTTACGTATTAAATGTTTTGTTGCAATATCCCTCATGGTAATCCTGGGCATAGGCGAAATAAACTTCGTAACTTTGGATTTGACAAACGTGCCTAGGCATAACCTAGAGACAAATAAGGTAGGATATTGTGAGATATTGGTGATGCATCTGGTTGATTAATATTATTGAAGAAGTTTAGTTACAGTGCTGTGTTGCGTACCATTGGTACCATAAACCTTTCTGTGAATTATTAACTGTAAATACTTTCTCGCATGAGAGCGAGAATTGTATTGTGAGTCAACAAAAGGATGATATCCTCGAGAGAAAAATGAAGGCCCTGTGTGATGATTCAAGAGTGTGACCCTGTTTGAAGAAGGATTAATATTTATGAAGTCTCACTGCCTTCTATTTTGTGCAGCCCAGAGAACTCCCATCGCCTTGTGTCTTCCGCCTCCCCCTTTTCCTACCCTCAGCACGTGACAATGTGGAGAGCTTCTAGAATATTGGGCTGAGACTTGGAATGGAACGATAGCTGTTCTCTGAGCATCTAACTTGGGAGATTGGAATACGGTGGAGAGCGTGAACAAAAATTGGACCGGCTGATGACGTCGCCTGCTGAAAAGAGCAGTAGGAGAGCGTGCTAAGATGTGCGGTGGAGATTCTGCTTCCTGAATGATCCAGGCAGGCTGTCCCCATGCTTCAACGCTGGTCCGGTTGATTTAACGATAGCTTGGAGTTCCTATTGATCGTGAGGAACTGGGAAAGAAGATTAATCGTCTTTGGTATTATGGATCTGTAAGAGATGCGACGGGTAAGCTTCCTGACGTTCTTCTTCAACTGAACTGCCCAAAACATCGAAAGAATGTCAAGGCCCGACCCTCCCCCTTGCTGCAAGATCAAGGGGTGGGGGGATATTTGTAGCATTTTGCTACAAACATAGGAGAGTCGAATAAGGAAAATATACAACTTACCCCGTTTCACCGTCCCTGCAACTTGGACTGAGTCGGAGAGAAAAACAACCCAATCGAGCATAGCCGCACCACGAGATAGACTAGCCACTACCATTAAGGTTCAAACGGCGTCCACTAGAGTGTGCCACACAACCCAAGGTGTTCCAAAGATCTTAAGCTATGAAGAGTGGTTGTTCTACTAAAATCTAGAAGGTTCCAGTTGTTTGGAGTGTATAGTAGAAGTTAATTGTTGTCACGCGCATTCCCACCTTTGATGATCCATATGTATTCCCCCACTATGTATCCTGTTCTCCAATGTTATCTGGGTTTTCTTATATAGATATAGTGCCGGTGGGGAAGGTTGTCGACACTCTTGGACGTATCTTGAATGGAGGTATAAGAAGCTAAGGCTTCAGATAGTTAAAATGTAAAAACAAATTTCTTTTTCGGCTTAGTATTACTTCATCATTATTAATTATTTATTTATATTTTCAACTTTTCAAAATTCTTATTTCGGCAATATATTATTAATTTTGCAATGGGAAATTTATAATGCATGTAGATCTTAGATCGATGCTGAATTTTGACACGTATTAAAAAAAAGTCGATTATTATATGGATATCGATACTTAGGTTATTTTTGCGGACATCGATTGGTGTGAGAATATAACTTCTGGTCTGATTGTGAGACGGAAGAAACTTTATAATGAAGGTTAATATTGATATTTTGCAGCCAATTTTTTGTTTTGTCGTCTATAAATATAACAAAACAGATTTCACTTGAAGTTTAAAATTCATTGTTGAGAATATCTATTGATCTTATTATGATTGTGCAGTTTAGTTGGGATTTGTGTATAACAGGAATGTGTATATATGATTTAGAAAAGATGAGGGAAGTTTGAGAAATACCTTTGTAAATAATAGAGATAGATTTTGTAATTAATATGTGTTTACGAGGGTCACGTAACTTTACTAGTTTGTTCTGTGCGGAAAGAAATGATTTAATTATTATTATTATTGTTCGTTTCTGATGCAGCTGTTTTGAGTGTAAATCTACATTTAACTTTGATATTTTTTTTACGTCAATCATTCTAAATCTTAAATGATACTATTTGTTTGCCAACTCGATTATCATTACGATTTATTAATATCTCTATATATTGTTCAAACTTATTCATATTTTTACACCTATACATTTAATTATGTTATTTATGAATAAATACCAACAATGCACCTTCAAGTTTTCTTTAATGTTAGGAATAGACATAATACCATCCTTAGGTCATATGATTTTCTTATCTTTTTCTTTGCGGGTACATATATACATAGTTTTCTTTGAAGACGACCGTCAACATATAATTCCCGCAACCGGTGTGAAATGCGTGCTCCGAGTTTCGAATGTTTATACTTAGACATTCAAAACAAGAACTTCCGCTACTCACTCCTATTGCTCTTTTTTCGGCCCTTTTTGATGTTATTCATTTGGACCTCCTACTGTTTAGTTTTGCTAAGGAGAGTTCAATCCGACTAAGAAAGCCATCGATGCTCTTATTGACCATTAATGTACTATTAAAAGACCACTCATATATTTTGACACCTGGGTTGGCTTACGTGACCTAACAAGCATAGCTCTACACCTGCTCATCTTGTGTCTCGGAGTTCATGTTTGGAAACTATTCAAAAACTGCTGCAGATAATCAAGACAACAAGAACCCGGCCTACGTGATGAATACAACGAAGCTTTTCCACCTGATGTTTGCGAGTGACGTAATTACAAAAGAGAACTCCCACCTTCCCACCCTGCAACTAGACCTATACAACGAAGGGATACAGACAATCTCATAGACCATTACTTTGGTCACTTCCATGAGAAGTCCTGTTCAGGACTAGAACGTTATCTAACCAGTTTGGCTTATAATATCTTTGTTTAAATCTATAATATATAAATTGTTGCTATGTGTTTGACTTTCTTACAATAATTTGGTTTAGTTTGTTATGGAAATTTGTCAGTGTAGGTATGGTTTGCTAAAAACTTTAATTTCAAACGTAAATTCTGTTAAGGAGCACTTAATGCTTCCTGTTGCTGCTTGGGCGTTAGTATCATTAAATTTTCTTGGTTTAATTAGCCACATTATTTAGTTATTTTTTATGTCTTGCAATATTTAGGTTAATTAAATTTTTGCTTTTGTGGTTATCAGTAATTTAAATTCTTTAAATTGATAATGTTTCTTTTGTTGGTTATTTTGAATACTTCTTTGCTTTGAAATTAATGTTAAAGTGACTTATTTTTGTTGTTTAATATATTTTTGACATTAATATTCGCGGTTTTCTTTAGGCAAAATGACAAGTTCTGTAACATAACTTTTTCTAGTTTTACCTTAAATATTTAAATGTGGGAATTTTGTTTAATTTTTTTAAAAGTGACGAGAGTAACTGTCCCGTGAAGGTTTGAGTTTAGTCGGGAAGTTAAAACTTTGTGCTTAAAATAAATATCTGGTGCGATATTTAAATTTATTCCCTAAATTTAAAACTGTTTAGTCTATTCACTGTTGTGAATATGACGCGTTGTAAACCTTCTGCGTATGTAATGAATTGCTAAGATTTATTTTGTTTTCCAACACACTTCAGTAAGACCTGTAAAACCATGCAACTTCTTGTTTAAATACTGTGTTACTTTGAATAAAATTTAAATATTTCCTAAATCTGTAAATGTTTTACATTTTTATTTAATTCTATCCTTTAGATATCTGCCTCTTGTTTTTAGCCTAGTATGGCCTTAACTAAAGAGTGAGAGTGGGGTGGTACATAGGGTTCAATCCTCGGTCCCGACACAGATTTATCTTGATTGCCAAACCCTTCCTTCACCTCTGACAAGACGTGTATTAATCACAACTTGTGAATGTGTGGAATGCCAGGCCTCTACCATGGTTCAGATTCCACATTAAATTATAGGTCCTCTACTTCATCTCACAATCACCCTACCATTACACATTAGCGTAAGTGCGTATAAGCTGAATGGGTAGTAAGACGCGGTGATAATAATAATAAAATTATTACTACAAACGCTATCTGTTCAGTGTTACTGGCATCTGGCCCGCAGTCTAGAATTACTGAAAAATATTTTGACTTCTTTACAAATTCCTTGATTTTTTCCCATTTGCTAAAACCGAAATTTCATTTTGAAAAGCATGGCCTAAGTAATGAGACATATTACTTATAGCTGGGTAAGATGGGACCCTAGAACCTACAAGGAATATTGATGGATTCAAGACTCGAATCATAATATTTTTTTAAATAGGTACTAAGTTTGAGTTATTTTTTAAAGGTATTAAAATAATTAAATAGTTTATTGTGGTTAAAACCAAAATAATGATAGGAAAAACCTAACAACCGATCCCCAGATCATTAATTTACCATTTAATATAAACCAATCAGAAATGAAGGAAAATTCCTAGTTATTGGGAAAGTTAAACACTTATGTTTACAATATTTTCTAAAATTCAAATTTTAACTAGGGATTTGATGGCAAAATAAAGTTTCAGATTTGAAAAAAGGTGGATCCAACCCATCTTTAATATATATATATATATATATACACACACACATACTCGACCCTCCCCTCCCCCCCATTATTTTATTATTTTCAACACACATATTGAAGAATCATCATAGACTCTACCATAAAATATGAGTGACTATCGACATTTTTATGAGGAGTAAATTAAATTTTCAAAATAAAATATAGCCTATGTTACTCGCTGATAATGTAGATTTATATTGGTGAAAGACTTTTTAAAATCGGTCCAGTAGTTTTTTGAGTTCATCCATTAAAAAAAAATCAAATTTTTTCCTCTTTATAATATTAGTGTAGATATATCTTTAATATATATATGTACATATACACACACACACACACCATTTTTTAAATTACCTATACCACTGTTGACATCGGTGGTCTTGGGGTAAAGTGCTCACCTCAGAACCCAATGTTTGTGGGTTCAAACCCAACAGATGCCGAAGGCTTTTTCTTGAGCGAGAAAAAAATCATAGCTCAACATCCTTGGAGAGGAAGTAAAGCCGTTGGTTCCATGTGGCATGTAAAAGAACCCTGGAAGGTATGTGAAAATACCTCTCCTAGCAAAATTGGTGGTCATTTCACCTCACTCATAGAACATTAGAGGTATAAGTAATTAGTCTTGGTAGCACAACTTCAAAGAATGATTACAGCCAGGGAATTTACTCTACCACCAAAATTAACTATTATCCCCTGTGTATTAATCACAACTTGTGAATGTGGGGAATGCCAGGCCTCCACCGTGGATCAGATTCCATGTTAAGCTGTAGGTCTTCCATTTCATCTCACAATCACCCTACCATTACACATTAGTGTAAGTGCATCGAACTCAAACAGGTAGCAAGACGCGGTGCTAATAATAATAATAATAATAATAATAATAATAACAACAACAACAACTATCCCCACCACCCCTTGACCGTCTATACTTTCCACAAGTTATATTTTTGATAGTGAATTTGTTTAATAAATATATAGTAATAAAGATACAGAATCTTCAATGAAAAATAGCCAACAAATATTATATTGATGAAAATTACTCTGAAATAGAGATAATTGCAGTTACCTAACATGATTAAAAATTAAGATAAAACCCAAAAACAAAATATATTTTTAGAATGTAGATAAAAGTTCAAATTCATTCAACCACAAAACTTTTTCAATTTTTGCATTTCATTTTCTAACACTTATGCCTCTTCCTTTTCTTTCTGTAAAACTGTTCTTTTCATTTATAATTTTCTTATTTCTTCAGATGATGTTTTTCTTGTTTGACTTAAGTCTACTTCAATCTATTTCTTCTTTTCAAGAACTTCTTTCCTTATGCATTCCTCACAGCATGAATACTCTTATTTGAAATTGTAATATTTAAAAGTTCCCTGGCTGCAGTGACTGCATCATAAGTTACTCATTGAGCAATAAGGCTGTCCTCATTTAGGTTCTCTCTTTAATCACAGAAAAACTTCACTTGGCAGCTGCATTTCTATGGAAGAGAACAAGATTATTTTTTTTAGTGAAATATTCTAGTTCCTGGGATGTATTTACTCTAGAAAAAATATTTATGAAGAACTTATCAAGCGAGTCATTACTTAAAATGTATTGTTTAAGGTATTCAATAACTTCTTGTGTTGATACAATGTCAAAGTAGTCTCTTTTTACAATATCAGCTTGCATGCTAGATAGTTGTTTCTTGTCTAGTAGGACTTCTAATGCAGAAGTTATCCTATAGGTCCCAACAGATGGATTGAGCACGACTGCAGGAGAGAGACAACTAGCACCCTTGACAATTTTGTAGGAGAGAGGACACTTATGTAAAAGTTTGTTGCAGAGATCAACTAAGAATTTTTGAAAATCTACTCTGAACTTAAGTATCTTAATGTATTTAATTCATTTCAAAGCTGCTGATGCTGTGAACCCAATATATACAGTAGGGAGTGATTTCATGTTAGATTGTTTCTTTAAATCGATGGCTAACAATTTTTTGGAAGTATTTGCTGAATTCATTACTTCACATTTTACAATACTGTTCATAAGGTGCTCAAGTAGTTTATTTAAATCTGCAAACATAAATGGTAATAGAGGTTGAGTGCTATGATATTCAGTGAGAAATTGCTCCAACTCAAGTGAAACTGACAGCATGAATATCAACTTTGATGTCAGAAGTTCATCCTTCACAAAATTGCTTAATGTTTGAGAATTATCAGATTTTAGAGGATGCGTGTTAGAATAAATATAGTGTTTTAAATACGGCAGCATTGACATTGCTATCTCTAACACCCTTGAGTTTTCTACCCATCTAATAGAACAAAACTTCATTGGGAAAAGAGATGATCCTGTTATTCTTTGGTAGTCTGCACATATTGTTGGAAAATCTTTAAATAAATGATAGTGAATTTATGCTTTTTGGGGAGGAATTCTCCATATATATATATCATATTCTGAAAATTGAAAAATTTCACCTGGACACGAGAATAAAACCCGGGACCTTTGGCTTAGTACGTCAATGCTCTTATCACTGAGCTATCCAGGAATCATCTCGTGCTCAGGGCCATTCTTCACTAATATTTTAAGGCAGAGTCCATAATGGACATGTGGAAATCGTTGGCTACAAATGTGTGATTTTATTAAGATCACGAGCTATCAAACTATCAGTAGTCCAAATAAATATAATCAGGGGTCTTAAAATGCTTAATCCAATATTTCACTCAATGTAAAAAGGCTGAATATTTGGCCGGTATCTGATTCAAAATTCCAATCTTTCCATTATTGGTAGACACCCTGCATTATTTATTATACATAAAAAACTATTTTGGAAAAAATAAATGTTAATTATGAATAGTGGTCTTGTTTGACCATTTATGCAATCTCTTTAATATATGGCAGTAGTATTTGGGCAGGTTTGTTCGGAAGAATCTTTGTTTGGAATCTTTGTTCGGACGACTTGGGTGATTTCGACGTAGACGTCGTCTACGTCGAAATCACCCAAGTCGTCCGAACAAAGATTCCAAACAAAGATTCTTCCGAACAAACCTGCCCAAATACTACTTATGGCTTTAATAAAAGATGTCTGTATTCAATCTGTTGCAATATTTTGTTTTGATAAAGTATATTAAAAAAAAACAGTCCCACAAAGTTTCTTAAGTCTTGAGGAAACTCTGAAGAGGTCTCAAAGAGCCCCAGGGCTTTGAGGAGCATTTAGCTACTCCATAGTGGAACCAAACAAGTTAGGCTTGCTAACTTTCTCAGTAAGCAAAGGGTGCAAAAGCACATTCTATTTTTATAAGTAAATGCCAAAATGAACCTTAAGAGTGCTCAACTTTAGCCTGACAGGTTTCAGGTACACTAACAGTGTTTTTCCACCCTTATTTATGTTGCTTCTCATCTATCCTCTGATAAATTAAAGTAATTTTACATTACACATCAAGTACCACTAATATAAACATCAAATATCAAACTATACGGAAATTGTAAAAAAATATATATATATAAAATTATCAAACTCTTTTATAACTCAAACTATATTTTATAAATTGGAACTTATCTTAATGTGTGGCTGACTCCTTTGACTCCTTTAAAACCATCTTACCATGATAAAAATAAAGCCATCTGGAGTAGAACATTGATTTTCTAAACAAAATGTTTTGGAGACAAGGAAATAAACGAAAAATATACATTACAACAATACTTTGTTTCTCATACAAAAATTAAACTGGATAATATAAAGTGAAGATTATGAACACATGAAATCCCTTCTAAGAGTATTTAGGAAGTGCATTTTCCATTTTACACCTTTAGTGTAAAATCAAAGCAAAATTAGTTGTGAAAAATCTTGTATTCCTGCATTAATGTGATATTAAGGATCATAAATACAGTCATAAAACTATGGATGTTATGTAAATACTATATAAAGTTTGTAACATAAATATAGTGGATGGGACATTATGTTTCTAAGGTACAAGTCACAAATATTGGCAGGCCTGCAGTGGACAATAAAAAATGTTCAATTTTTTATGACCTTGACTGTATCTACTTAACCTTTTTTTTCACTAGTTAAATAAATGCCACACAACTCAACATGAATTATTTTCTATGTTCACTTGTATTTTTTTTAATTGAAAATTTAATGTAGCTTTGGCAGAATAAATAAAAATCTCAAAAGTGATTTTTTTTATTGGTACTAGCATAACTTTCCTTTTCTTTAATACAATACTCTATAAAAAGATATAATTGTACAATCTATAAATGTAAATAATATTAAACTCAAGACTCCTTCATAAATGGCTAAAGTATATTAATTAGTAATACAAAATTTACCACAGTTAAATGCTCTAACCCAGATGACTTCATGGGAATATTTTTTGACATTTGAACATAATTATATTTAAATGAATTTGTCAATCCAAATTACAAATTATGGTCGTAAAGAATAAAAAAAGTATAAAATTAAAATGATATATTTACCATATATTGTTATAACACTGTACATTTTTATTTTGAAACTGGAGTCTGAGTCTGTACATTTTTACCGACTGATTCCACAGTCCTGCTTAAGAGGACCATCTCACTGAGTATGCAAGGGTTGAGCAGATAATATCGAAAAACACTATATCCTTCTTTAAATCGATGGCTAACAATTTTTTGGAAGTATTTGCTGAATTCATTACTTCATCACTCCTTAATGAGTTGAATACTCTCATTTATCAAGTCTCTATAAAACATTTGTTTTGACCATTAGCACACTAAATATTTGGTAAACTTTGCTGAAAATATACACAAAAATATGACATACAAATTTCTGAATGTTTTGGTTGTAGAGTGTGGGAGTCATTTTGTAATTTTTTCATGTATGGAGACAAAGAAATGGTTTTCTTTAACTATGAAAGCCCAGGAGTATGTGACTAACCAATATTAATATATCAGGCTATTTTTTTAAATCAGAACAAGTACTTTAAAATCACTTATTTTGTCTATTTTTAAAAGACAATTCTTTTATTCTAAGTGCTCCTCTGCTAGTAGATAGCTCAGCACAAGGACAAGATTTGGCAACAATGTTGTGAGTAAAGTTAAAGTCCACTTGATTTGAGGCCCTTCTCGGCAAACTCCCCCACCCCCCCTTCTACCACAACTTTAAACAGAGTCAGGAGATAATTTGAAAAAAAAAGTGCTTGTTAAATATAAACAATACCACAAATAAGGTAGAGCCCTAACCTTCAAATTATATGTACAAAACACAGCCACATTTTTTTTTTAACTTTAGTGAATCAATATATGAAATATACAGATACTTTGCACATATACCCATTCTTTGTAGTTCCATACTGTATTTCACATATTGTTTACTAGGTTTTCTTCAGAATATACAAAAAGTCCCATCAAGCCTCGATATGACAGTAGTAGTTTCTTTCCCATAAGTATCACTCTTGAAACTTAAAACCAATGCCCCTTACTTTATTATATTTGTTGTTGGTTAAGCGGAATTGAAAAGGAAAGGAACACACTACCAGTACAGTTCTGTCAATCCAGACATGCCCTAACAACTGCACATAATCTGTTACTGGATATTTATGAAAATGGTGTAAAAAATACTGTAAAATTGTGTATTACGAACAATAGGGAAGAGTGTGAACATAAAAATATAGTTTATAGAAACAAGTAAAATGTTCTCTTTAACTAAAACATTGTTAATTTCTATAATCTATAGATTACATATTCTTTTAAGAGTATAATGAGAAATAGAGAGAAAAGTTTACTTGTTTCCAAAATGGTCGTGCCACTCATTCTCTCAAGTTGGTTACATTTCCTCTCCCTTATATTTAATAATTTTTAAGTATTTTCTTACAATTTAGTCATTAGGCACTTAGTTTTTCATCTACATAACAAGTTAACAACCAGTTTTTAAGTACATCATTTTGCTAAGAAAACTGTTGATCAACTTAAGTGATAAACTTAAAAAATGTGTCAAGATAATATTTTCAAACTCTCAACTTTGAGCTTTAAATAACAATGTTATATTATTTGAGCCACCCAAGCCCCTATCTATTTTCAGGACACACTTCTCACTACTTACTAACACTGCCGATATGATACAAAGCAATAGTCGGACTAATTCCACATAGTGTCTTAGAAGAAAGAAAGTGTTTTGGATATTGATAATAATGGCTGATGATCAATCGGTACAGTTCTGGAACTTAAAACCAAATGTCAACAAAAGAAAAATGGCACCAAACAGATATTTTAAATAAAACATTGAAAAGAATATAGAAGGGCGAGGCCCATACACTTACAAGAAAATTGTAGGCTTCAAAAGTTCACAATTAAAAACACAACACATTATTATGAAATTTTCAGGGTACATCACTCTTTTTTCAGCAGAAGAGTCAAACACCAACTGGACTATGGCAGCATGGCTAGAGGTAGATCATGCATGGTCACTTAGATACTGTTGTTGACTGTTTCTTGATTATTTATTTTACTTGGATTTTGTAGTTATTTGTTCAAACTTATGTCTTAACTTTAGTAGATGGATAGAATGTTGTATTTTTAACAAGCTTTATGTATTTATTAAATTACTAAACTATCAGTTAATATTTATATTATTGTTGTTTATATATAAATGACTGGCTGGTTTGAGTAGGCTTGTTTGGAGGAAAAGGAGATGATATATATTACCTAATGGCTTGGAAATAGATAATAAGACAATGTAGAAGTATTGTACAATAATGTAGATTAAGTGATAGTGAAGAAAGCTAACCTGAAAGGATAATTAGATTAGGCCTATATAGGAACAAACACACTACTCTTCATTTCTTCTTATACCTAAACACTTCCAATAATAATAATCCTGTAGTATTTGTAGGACATTATGTAAACAAGGATTAAGGAAACATGTAATATAGAGATTAGAGGTCAGCAGGAAGTATGAAAAGTGTAAGAAGAAATGAAGAGAATGTTTGTTTCTATCCAGGCCTAACCTAACTATCCTTTCAGGTTGACTTCCTTCACTATCACCCATTTGACATTATTGTACTACAGTATTTCTAAACTATCTTACTATACAATTCAGGATAAGTGATTAGATTTCATTATGTGGTTTATACTTACAAGAACATCGAATATCACAAATACCCATAGTGCAATATTTGTAGTTTAAATCAACACACCCAACATGAATGATTATAATAGGAAAATGCATTAGTATATTTATCACAGTTTATGCTTAGAATAACATGAGTTCAAAACGATTATTTTTCTAAAAAACAAAGAAAAATTGAGGGAGGATGATGGTTAATCACTATGTTGTTACTCAATTTCTTTCATCACAGCTGCACTACGCTTGCAACTTGGGCAGCAATCCAAATCGTGTAGATACATGACCTAGAACACCCACAAAAGTTAACAACTTAAAAATGGAAATGTCTTATATTGAATAGCAGGAAAAAATAGTTTTTTAAATTGACTTAATAAATTATATGTTTCTCCAACATTGAAGTAGCACTTTTAAGAGTATTCTTTTAGTATGAACCGGTTCATTTCACGTTAAATCTCCTAATGCTACATGCCCTTTCACCGGATAGCCACAGGAATTCACTTTTCAAATTCCATTACTTTTCCCGAAAAAAAAATCATTTTTTACCTGATCAGGTTTTACCTATTTGTATACTTATAAACTTCTAAGTATAGGTGGATCGTCAATGGTCAACATGGTTGAACCAATATTAAAAAATAAATTATCTGTGACCTGTACTGATGAGTACAATGAAAAAGGTGTCAGTCTCATCTCTGGTTTCCATGTAATAAGGAGGTCTAGGCTCCAATAGTGACCGAGTGTAGTGAAAAGTTTTATCCTTGATGGTTTTCCACACTCCCTCTACAAAAATGTGTGTTCATTTCCTTTGAATTATTCTTCTCGATCCCTCCAAAACACTCAAATACTAAATAGCTGGTAGGGTTTGACTTGTTTACCAATGTTATCAATTATATATAAACACTGTTCAATTAAATATGAGGAAGTACTCTATTTGATACACAATATTCACAGTTGTGAGTTTTACAAACATGTTTTTCTTATTTTAACATGTGTTCCATTATTTTGAATGAACTACTTACTGTTAAAAAAGTAATATCAATTTTAAAAATGTGTAAAAATGAATGCCAACATTATCACGTGCCAAGTATTAGAGTCCTTTTATACTATGCCATGCATCATTTATGTTGTCGCGATCTGAAAAGTGTGTGATAATCTAGAGAACGCAGTGTCAAAAATGACACAGGATTATCCAAGATACATTATATTAAATGGGGCATTTTATACAGACGTAAGCTTTTGTGTTGCCCTGTTGGTGAGATTGCAGGGAAACCAACCTTTACGCCATCCATGTTGGAAACTATGTGTACTTCTGTAGCAGGTGTTTCTCTTATTAGTGGTCTGGGTAACTATTGTCTACTCCTTTATTTGTTACTGAAATGGCAACAATAACGCAAAGATCCATTCATAGTGTTAGAAAACAAGAGACTGTCAACCTCCCACCCTTCTCATAATTTGCAACATGTTGCTTGTATAGAAACAAATGACCAGGACATGCATCACATTTGTCAATCACACTTGTCTATGTATCAAGAAACTCCTGTATAAAAGGGCCCTTAGAAGTGACCACAATACAAATAGTTGATAATCAATATTTTGATTTCAAAATAGAAAAATTCAATAATGTTAGCAAGGAATAATTTTGAACAGATTAAATCAACAGTATTATTGTTGCTTTTCAACTTTTGTTCATTACTCCCACAAACAAAGTAATTATGTATGTGTGCTAGCATTATCTATTATCGGGTGTTCTAGCTAAGCCTAAACAGAGTTTGCACATATGTGCAATATATGAACTTGGTTAAGGTGACAAAAAATAATCAAAGCAACACAATGTGCCCAAGGTTGATTAATTTTTTATTTTTTGACCTCAATTGTCATTTACAATATTGAAGAGATTTTTCTTGTTCTGATTTAATGTAATAAGTGCCTAATTTTCCCTGTTTCATTGTCAAATTATCCAACTTTTTCCTTAATTTTCTCAGTTTCCAATACCCTGACTATTCCAGGTTTTCCTTTCCTGTGGCCAATCCTCTAAATCTCAGATTTTTGTTTGTATAAAAGAGCTGAAATATTTTTGTCAGAGTTTTCTGTGCATAAATGACCCCATGGTACCATTTTGGTTGTTTGTGTTGAATTGACTTAAATGACTTTGTAGGTAATGTTTGGATTTTGATAGCCTGCTTTAAGTAAAGAAAAACATGGATGGAAAAATGAGACTTAGTGGGGTAAAAAAACAAACAAAAAAAAAACACAAAAAAACCCAGAAAGTTTTACACCAAAAACTTTTCATGGGATCTGCTTCTAAGAAATCAGATGACAGAGAGGAAACTCTTCCCTCAAATAAAAATACACAAACTCACAACACTGTTGATAGAGAAGAACTGGTCACATCCAGTACTGAACATTTACATTATTTCAGTTTAAAAAAATTTAAAAAAAGAAAACACAGATTTATTTTGTGCTCCTTTTCCAACTTTAAACACACATACACACACACACACACAGATACACTGAAAGGTAGAGACAGAGGGGCCATGCATTGTTTTTAAATAAGCGTAATAAGTAGTTGTCGAAATAAACTAAAAAATCCTATGTATATTTTATATGTGGGTAGGGGCAGCAAAAGTTGTTTTTCTTGTCCAGGGGTATTAGGCTGCATAAATATGGGCCTGAATATTCCAAACATACAATACTTTTATTGAGACCACAACTTAATAAATTAATTTTTTGGTCACTTGGACGTTCAGAACTGGTGTCACCCTCTTAGGGGTGAAATTATTTCACCTGAGGGCACAGACAAGTTGTTTGTGTTTATGGCCAACTATTGATGGTTCAATCCTGCCCAATATATCATGAAATCCAAGCTTTATAGAAAACCTAATCCTAAATCCTATATGATATAGCCTATAATATTTGTTCAGTTTACATAATGTTCTACAATTAGTGAGAGCATACATTTAAATGATCGTTTTATAACCCTACAAGGACATAGGGTGAAGCTATGATAATCAGGGACAAAGATTATTAACATTTTAAATTCGATTCAAAAGTGACATGTTAGTTATCAAATTGTAGCTAATTGATTGCTCTTTCATACTATAAATATCATATTGATTTTATTAAGCTTAGTTACATTTTATGTGTGATAAAAGTTGAAGAAAGGTAGAAAACTGTGTTACGGAAGGACAGCATTTTATAAGCTATCTACTAAATATTAATATTTACTAACCCAAAAATTGTGTTTTTCCACTTTCTATAGTTTGTCTTTATGGAAAAAATTACTGAAAAATAATTCCTTACATTTATATGCCACAAGTTTCCCCAAAAGTTAAAATGAGCTTTCGTAACATTAAAAAAATAATTAATTAGCAGTGTCCCTAAAATGGTACAAATTTATATATTTTGACCAGGCACCTTCTTTCTTTGTATTTCTATACACAATTCCATGTTCCTATATTAATATTTTTTAATTTATTAAAAAGTTATAAGGAAACTAATTAATGTTACACAAGGACAAATTTGTTGGGCCTACAGAAGGCTAAAGGCCCTATGTTTGTGTACACTAATAAAAACAGCTTATTAGGGAAATCTAGAATAAATTACATTCAGTATTAATAGATTGGTGACACTGATGTATCAAGTCAATCCATAATTTTTTTAAAGTTTTTTTTGCACCACGTCTTACTACCCGTTCGAGTTAAACGCCTAAGTACTAATTACACTAATGGGTTAGGAATTTGGAAGGTTGAATACAGAAGAAGGGAACCCCCCATTTGTGTGGAGGGAAAATGGAAAACCATTTAGGAAAAATCACTCCCAATTCACTTGACCTAGATTCAAACCTCGATCTCCTCGTCTTCGGCAGTCTAGCTCAACACAAAACTAGCGTGTTAACTAACTACACCATGGAGGCAGATTATCCATAATGTTAAAGAAGGCACATATATTCTTGTAAAGTTTGTTATCTAGCAAACAACAGGAATTTCTTTATGTATTCATCATACAAGCAATTCTTCTAAACAATGAGATCCAATTAAGTAATGAGGATGATGTGTCGTGATATGATACAAGTAAGACAGTGTGGCCAGATGATAGAGACAAGCCAGTATTGATATGGAAAATTATGTTTTTCAAAACAAACCAACTAATAATTTATTTAACTGATGTGTACCAGCATTGAAATAATCTTGTATTTCTTGTAACAAAACTAAGTTATACTGTGTATGAAAACTTTGCACTGAATGTTAGATAAATATTTCTGGCTATAATTTGTGCTAGTATATATTTTTTTTCTCACAAGATTTACACTATGACAAACTCATAAAATAATTACTACCACAATATTTGCAAATATTGCCTTGAAATTTTAATATTTTATCAGTTAAAAAAAACATTATTTTTTTTACAAACAATATGCTCCAATGCTGTTGGTTGCGATTTGCGGGTTCAATATCGCTTGGATAAAGGCCAAAAGTGCAGTGAAATATGATTTATTTCCAAAAAATCTAACTTATGTTAAATCAAATGACTTTACTTTGGCTGAAAGCGCTAATTTTGAAATATGCCCACAGGTCTCTTGTAAATTAAGAATTAATTTTGGCAATGTGCGGCTCAGTTGGTTGTGTTCACAACGATGCAGACAAATTTATTGTTGGTGCAATGGGTTTCCATTATACAAGGAACCATTTATTGCTGAGATGTTCGTTCATTAGATTTTAAGTCATGTGCTGATATGGTATGTATGCTCAGAAAGTGTACATTAAAAAATCTCAATAATAATGTATTTTTATATTTGGACAGTCTCATATGGCTAGACAGCAATTACCGCCACAAGCTAATGTGGACAAGTGTGACAAAATCGTCCTTCTGTAATATTACATGTACATGTTTTAGTTATATTTTTTTCAACTAATTATCAAAATAATTATTTCAACACTTTTTACAAAATACATACACCAACAACTATCCTCAACAAAAAACAACCTTCTGCAATGTAAAGTGGAGGATAATTACTATAATGAGTTTACAAAATATTTTATCATATCTTTATTTTGTCCGTTTGTAACACAAGACATTTTTTTTAATACAATGATTTTTTCCCCCCTTAAATCTGAGAAAAATTGCCACTCATGTGCTTGATAGCTGTTTTTTAATTTTTAAGTTAGATAGTTTTGCTTTAATAATGAAACAGCTAAAAAAATGTCCTTTCGTAACACTCCCAATACTATGGCTTTACCCCACAGGTGTTTGTGACAGTAGCAAACGTCTTCTGGATGATATTATATAATTTTGATGCAAAAAAACTTAGCTTTCTAAAGAACTTAACAACCATGTATTTCAGGGGTGTTAAATCTAGATGATTTAGGCAAATGTAATGAAAAAATATAACAAAACGTGTAAAAATGTAAATTATATGGTTTTCTGGTTTAATATCAGTGTCGTCTGAATCTTGTTTACTTAGTAACAATAGTTAACATCAAGATGTATAAAGATTGTGTTTTTGTTGGGCGCCACCCCTAGTATCTAGGAGAAAAAATATTAATAAGAAAGAAAAACATTTACCTCAGCTAATTCAGACAATGGCACGATGACTCAATAATCGAGACCACTGGGGAAACTTAAAACTAAAAAACATGAGCAATTTAGATAAAAATGGATTGTTGAAATAAAAATGTAAGTTAGACTACAATAAAAATAAATGTATAAAAATAGACAATTGTTGGAACTTTTGTGGATTTATTATTGTTTTACCACATCCCAATCCTACCTATGGAATTCCGGATAGTTATAATTCTAATTTAACAAAGTATAAAATAGTTTTGTTGAAACCAAAAACAAGAGAAAAAAATATATAATCAATAAAATTAATAGACATAAAATAAAATGTTACTTAATTCTCTGCATTAGTCTGTATTTCTGAAAGTTCGTAAATGAATTCTGATTTTGATAGGAGAGAAAATAAATAATAATTTAAAGTTGAAGAGTTGGCTTGGCCTCACCCATGAATTAGTACATATTGAAACACCAACTACAGACATTTGTTTCACTTTAGTAATGCAAATTCATCCACAATTTAAACGAAAATAAACAGTCTAGTTCTTGCACACACACTTAGCTTTCCATTTTTGCTACTTGTACTTTAATTTACAACCTTTCATTCACTTTAAAATAATTTGAATTAGGAGCTCCACGGATTTGGCTCTCCATGTTGGTCCAACACCGAGGAAGAAGACCCAGTCTCCTACACAAAGTCTTCCAAAAATAAAATTTAAATATGTTCTATTCTTACTTCCAAGTCCAAAGACAAAACTAATATATAAAAACAAAAGATAAAATGTTGGCTACAGACTAGGGATAAAAATCAAATACAATGCAAGTTTAATATAAATATTGAAATATATCCCAATGAAGGTGAACAATGTTTTCATAAAAGAATTAAATGTTTATTTCTATCTGTCAAAATTGAAAAGCGCGCTGGTTTAGTGTTATTTACATCGAGCCTTGTTTCTTCTTTTTTCTTCTTTTACAATCACGAGAAATGCTACTCACTTGTTTGATAGAACTGCACATGCGTTAAAAACAATCATGGTCGACGTTGAAAATGAATACAAGAGTCAAATACACTTCTTAGAAGAATTATTAATATGTTTAATAAAAGCTAAGTGTTCTTCCTCAAATCAAAACTCATTATTTAATTATTTAAAACAATGTTATACGTTGTTCCTTCCGTCCTTTTATTTTATGAATGGATGTAAATAGTGTTATTAGTCAGGCCGGAAATCCAGCGGACGAACTTTTAAGTGTTTAATTTCATACAAAAATAAATGGGAAATTATTCACAAAAATTATAAAAATATAGGGAAATACAAGTTAGGTTGGCAAATTACGTCACACAATGACAAGACTGCCAATGACAGGGAGTTCAAAGTTTGAATCCCAGTCAAGTTCACCAAAGATTATTTTCCAAATGGTTTTCCCCTTTCCCTACATGCAAATTCAGGTTCACTTCCTCTAAATTCAACATTCCTCATCCCTAGCCTGCTAGAATAATTAGTGAATAAGTGTATAACCCGAGTGGGTAGTAAGACATGATGCTAAAAAGATACTGCTTAACAAATGTATACTTCCCTTAGTCATTAATTGAATGTATTTATCAGTCAATATTTATTATGTTATTTTCAATTTAATCTTGTCATTAATATAAAATGTTTGTTGTTTTTTCGTAGCTATATAATTCAGAGAGTATTATTATCAATAAATAAAAATTATTGTTAGCTTCTCTTAGTGCAAAAGATTAAAGTACAAAACATAGCCTTGGGCTTCTGAATAAATCTACTACGCTATTATCAATGTGCAATAATAGTCATGAATTAATAGTAATACAAATTATTAATCATCACAAGTGAGCTTTAGGGTTTTATAGCAAGAGGTCTACAACTATTATCTATCAGCATTAGAGAATGGCAACAAATGATTGGGATCAGCAAAATAGCTAATCTTAGACCAGGCCTGTTAAACTGGTGGCCCGATCTATGATTTTGTGTGGCCCGCGGAGCTTATAACAAAACATACATTAAATGCAGTCCAATCTACAAGTCTTTGCTGTCAGCGTAGCTTTTAACAAACCAACATTCAATTTGGCCTTAATATTTTTTTTCATAAACGCGACTGTACGGTGTCTGTCAGGTGAGTATAAAGTGAATGACTGTGTCAGCAAGCAATGGAGTGACACATACTTGTCCCTCTTACAAGAAACCTAGCTGATAGCATTAGTGGCAATCTCACTGCAGAGAAACAAGCTGACACATAAAAAAACATTCAATCTCATTGGCAGTTTCCAAATTCATAGTTAAGAGATTACAAAAATATTGAAACCATTCTCATTTGTTTGGCATCTGATCCTGGTATTCTTCTAATAGTATTTTGTGAAATATAAATAAGTTGTAACATAAACGTAGTTTGAATTAATTCAAATTGAAATATGTGTTATTAGTTTTGTAAAAGGGTGACTTGTTAATAATTCTTCAAATCCACAGCTATGGATGAAAGCACAGATTCCAACGATGTCCTGCAACTTGCAGTATTTATCTGTGTTTCAATCTTTGCTCATTTACCCCAGCGGTAGGCCCTACTGTAATTTTTGTTTTCTAGCCTGTGACATAAAAATAAACAATGCAAAGTGGTATGAATTTACATCAGTAGTAGTGGAAAAACATTTAGTATCCCATTTCCCATTTGTAAATCCATTTGTAGCCATTAGTTTCTAAAGCCGCCACCACCACCACCCCTACTACTAGCATTGTGTCTTACTACCTGGTCAGGTTATGCACACTTACGCTAATGTGTAATGGTAGGGTAATTGTCAGATGAAGTGGAGGACCTACAGTTTAATGTGGGATCCAAACCACGGTGGAGGCCTGGCATTCCAAAAGTTCACAAGTTGTGATTAATACAAGTCTTGTCAGAGGTGAAGGAAGGGTTTGGCAATCAGATAAATTTGTGCCGGGACCAAGGATTGAACCCTGGACCTCCAGCACAGAAGTCTGCTAAAGATATTCAACACCAGAAATTATTAGAAGCAGAGAGGGAGTAACATTCAAATTAATTTGTTGAACCATCAAAATACTACACTTGCAGATAAATGGATAAATAATTTGAGTGTTGTTATCAGAAGACCTTTCCCAACCTCATTTGTCATATAAACAGTACAGTTTAATTTTCCAACCATATTTACATTTGTTTGATTATGTGAACACTACTGTCAGGGGCTAACACTTTCACAGGGTATATCTTTGTTATTACTATCAATGACCATATCAGATAGTTGCAGTCTACACTTTCATAATCATAATCCTTAGAAAAAATATGTGTCATTTTCATAGTATTATAAAATCATTTTCACTATCAGAATCACAAAGTTATTGTGACATTTCTTCAGAAGTGAGCCATTTTATAGGCCAAGAAACTTTCTATTTACTAGTTGATGCCATTTCAAATATTTACTGCACTATAGTAAACATCTGCTATCAACAGAAAAAAAGAATGAAAGATTAATCAAAACTAAAGGTTTACTTGCAATATGAGGAATAAAACTACTAAGTTTTATCAATACCACTCCTGTCATCTATTAAGTACAAGCAAGAACAAAAAGTGTGAACTCTGCTAATCATTTTATTTGTATGGCATTGTATGTTATGACGAGCATTGATTGTCAAAGAACATCAAGGGGTTAAAGATTTTGCTCCAAAAATATCCTATCTTAAAGGAGAGACACATTTGTGAGGATAAATTTTAATTTTCTGAAGCTTTTTTTCTTTCTTTTTTTCCCATTAAACCTAATGGTAGAAGAAATATTGAGTTTTTTCACCATGTCTCACTACCCATTTGGGTTGTATTGAATGAATAAAGGTTGTATTTAAAGGATGTGGGAAAAATTTGTGTGAAGGGAAATTGAAAAAACATTTAGGAAAAACTACTCTTAGTACACCATATAAGGATTCTAATTCCTATCAATGATAGTGCAGCCAAATGTAAGTGGCGCCTTAGACCAGGTGTGTCAAATTCACAGCCCTATCCATGATTTTGTGTGGCCCATTGGAGTTTATGATGAACCATCATGCAATGCGACACTAGTCTTATTTTTATGAACCTCAAAGAAATACAACTTTTTGTGGAATGTGATATTTGGGAAGTTGACATAGCTCAGAGAATTTTGATATGTGAAATTGGTGTATAAAATCTGTTCACTCTTTCTTTCCTCTGTTGAATTTGCTCACCAAATATGTGCAATGTTTGGCAGCATATAGGCCATATGCATGCATGGATGCATACATGTTTTTCCATATGGAAAGGAACAAACTCCTGAGAAAACATGGCTTACACACACACATTTGTCAACAAATTACGAGAATGGCTTTTAAGATTTAAATTCCCACATTAACAGTATTATTGCAAATAAAAGATTTAAAATATTTGTTAAAAAAGACAGGTCTCCTTTACAGTAGTGTTGAATGTTTTATATAGGAGGCCTATTCTTTATTTTTATAATAATAAGATATTGAGTTGGAATGATCTCTACTCAAGATGATTAAAATATTTTTTTAAATAATATGTAATATAGTATTTTTAATGTTCAATGTGGCCTTTATGATCAAACTTATCTATACAATCCATTATTCAATGTAAATAAAATCAACTAAATGTTTTCTTATGTATGAACAAATTAAAATGTATTTTAAAGAAAATATTGCAATTATAAACTTACATTCAAATGCACTGGACAAGTTCTTCGAAGTCGACCCACTATAGTATAGCCACAGGCACAGTGGATCAATCGGTTATCCCGTTTACATATGCAACCAAGAGGAGTTACTTTCTCTTTTTCAACATATTTCCTTACATACCGATCTGCCATTATTTACTGAAATAAAATTATATCATAAAAACTATGATTGCTTTTTTTAAGTACTTTTTTAGGCTACATTTGTGTCAGAAGTGGCTAAAATTTCAAAGATATTTACCGGAGTTGGTTCTATCATTTCTGTTCTTGGCCCTAAATTACACTTAATCACACAAATTAATCTAGAGCCATTTGGTTTCCCCCAAAAGTTAACCTAACACTTTAAGACTTGCCTACACATATATTAATATAACTGCATTAAAAGGCTTGAAATTGTGTTTGTAAAACCTTAAGAAACAACAGCAATGTTAGTTCAGCACAAGTGAGCTTGACTTGCATGCTCAACTGCAGCCCAGTAAGCCAGGATTTAAATTTAATTCCGAATGAACTCTGGCAGTGACCTAGGGAGGTTTATTGTTATTTTCTCATCCTCTCTGTGAATTTTAAGGGAATTCATCTAGAGCATGAGAAAATCCCTTGAATTCCTTTAAACGTCACTCTTCTTATTCTGTTTCCTTGAATAAGTCTAAGAAGTAGCTAATATGAATGTGCAATTACATTTTTAAAGTTCGTTCACAATAGGTTTTTACCTGGATGACAGTTCAAAAATCATATGATTAGGTTTTGGGTTGCCAACACTTGTAAAAGACCACTGTTTTGTTATAAATGTAAAGACCTTTAATTACCTGTTATATATTACATTTAAAATAATGTAAACTTAAGTTTTCTCATACTATTTCATTTTTTTAAATAATTTATTTTTATCCAACTTGAAACAATATTTTAAACATGATTAAAAGTACTTAATATTCGTTTTGGAAAGTTATTGATTTTGTGTAATATAGTGCAAACATCAATATCTTTTAATACAGGCATTATATTTAATTGGAAAAGAGAAAATTATGTTAATTTTTTTACATACAATAAATGATTTTATGATTATTTTATGTTATTTCGAAATATTTAATTGGATAAAAAAATGTCATCAACTGCGTGTCTGCATCATTGTAAAAAACTTGTTTACCGCCATGTTCAACCATATGGTTTAAATTTGTCAGTTGCCATTTTGAAGCTATGTTCGTTAGAAGTTTCTGTGAAAGTGGTGTGATTATATTTTTTAAGTGGAATAAAACTATAAATAAAATTTGGGTCCATCCTCAAATAAATATATAAATAATATTGGCCTGAATTACTGTGGTTAACTATTACATTAATATATTACCATCTGTTTTCATTACAGTCATCCAAAGTGATAGATGTCAGCTGTTGGCGTAGTGATATATTAGGGATTACTTCTAGTAACATTTTGAGCTGTCATCCAGGTAAACTTAGGTCGTGAATGAATTATAGGCTCTATAACTAAAATAAAATATTGTGTATGGTAATGCTGTTATTGTAAGCCTATAGGCTACATGGAGCTAATGATTTTAGATTATACTTAGTTTGAGCTTGAAAATTTTTTGTAGGTCCCGGGTTCAATTCCTGTGTCCAGGTGTCATTTTTCAATTTTTAGAATATGTTTACTGTACTTTTAATACATCCAAAATTTTATTGTAATTTAATTTTCATAGACTTGGAAGGTTAGGTAAGCTTGGTTGATTTTGTTATTACCAACAGATTTTTTTTCAATATAATTTTAAATTATTGTAATTAAATATAATAGATGTTTTAGTGTATAGGGTTTATATAGGCTAGCAATTTTGTAGCTATTGTTTCAAAAAAGTTTTTGTTTACCTGGCGTAGTTACTAAATTACCTATCATAGTTTAAATATAAGAAGGTTAAATAAAGCTGTGTGATTAACATTACTAAAAGATATACAATCTGTGTTGGGTAAAGGGAATAATTAGGTAACTTAAAAGGCCTAGGCCATTCCATTTTCAAGATGTGCTTAGGAAAAAAGCAAGATATTCAAGGTGTGGTCGTTGTTAACTTTTGTATCTTTCAATGCCCTGTGAAATAGGTGAATCAAGCAAATATTTTATAAATTATGAATTAAATAGAGTCTTTAACTTAATTACAGCAATGGAAGGATGTATAGTGAAATTGACAGAAGGGTGAATGTATCAGATAAAGGTCAAATTTGATAACAAGGCTGTTAAAAAAGAAGTATGTGTGCTTGTGGAGCGTAATGAAGAGCTTGAACAGTAAATGAGACTCAATAATGTCCATATTGATGGGATCCCGAAACTTGAAAAAGAAAATGTGAGATATATAGTGCTTAAGATTGGTGAAAAAATAGGTGTAAACATAACAGCAAGTGACATTGATATTGCTCACCGGCTCCCCCAATGGAAAGCGGGAAAACCGCCGACTCTAAAAGTAAAGTTTGTTAGGCAAACAATTAAGGTAGATTTCATGAGAGAGAAGGCTAAGTTGAAGAACACTAATTCAGTTTCTTTTGTGGATGCACCGGCTCATATCATCTATCTGAATGAGCATATAACAGCTAGTAACAGAAAGAAGTTTGCCAAAGTGAGGCAAGAAAACAAAGGGATGATGGTAAATTTGCATTTGTCTAGGTCAAGAATGGTCATATTTACATACGAGAAGAGGAAGGGAAACCAACTGTTCTGTACAACGAAGAAAAAAAGTGTGAAGTAAATAGAAATGAGAACGCAAACGGTTTTATTGTGGTTAAAAAAGAAGTTAATGGTTGTTTTTAAAGTAACCAAGCTTAGTGTATGTTTTGCAAATGTTTTTATGGAGTGTGTATTATTTTCGGTTTATAAGAATTTTTTCTTTTTTTACTACACATTTTATGTGCTCTATTTGTGGTTTTGTCTCATCAGGCTCTGGGTATGAACCTTTATGTTTTACTGTTGTTTTCTTTGCTTTAGTCTAAGAAACCGTCTTATTGGTAAATGTTGCTGTCTATTTCTTTGTGTTTATTTTATACACAGGTATAAGTTCTCTCTGTTTTTTTCTAACAGGGTAATAGTAGGCCTAGTAGGTGTGATAAGCAACATGTATTTCTATAAACAAATTAGTATGGGCCCTTCTATTCTTTTATTTGTTTTAAATTATCACAAACAATGATAAAATATGAGATAATGTTAGATAATTTGACTCACTTTGTTAATTGTTTTCCCAACATAAGAAGTCTTACAAATAAGTTGGATGAACAACAGGTGATTTAATTATACTTACAGAAACGTGGCTTAAATCGTATGAAACTAACTTTTATAACATTAATGGATATACAGAAACCTTTGCCTGTAAGAGTGACAGTCAGGGTGGGGGGGTGTTTATATATACTGCAAATGACCTGAATTTAAATGTTATGGAAATGTATGAGAGTGGGTTTTATTTTCTAAGAATTGAAATACTCATTAAGCCGCCCCCCCCCCTACAGACCAGTGTTTTATATATACAGTCAACTCTCAATTCTACGACCTTTCACGGTTCCCTGGAAAAGGGTCATTATTTCGAAGGGTTCGTTATTGGAATTTTAACAGATTTTGTTCCAGCCCTGACCTTCATACGAAAAAATTGCATTTTTTAGACAATACGTGAAAAAGTAAATAAAATAAAACCTACCTATTTCTTGAAGAAGGTACTCCTTTCCCTCATTTCGTCAAAATTATAAGTTCGTATCAAATTTAAAAAAATATAGCGTGGGTCACCAAAATCGTTCACAAAATCCAACCAAAAAGGTAACCAAATCAAAATAACAATGCTAAACAATAGCATGGGTCGTCAAAAATTGTTCACAAAATCAAACCAAAATAGTAACCAAATCGAGAATCGAAATAACAATGGCAAAAGCAAGCCTGGCGCGTGATGTAGCGGCAGTCGCGTGCGGGGAAACATTGTCTTGCTTGTGGGAGGGGGTGGACAGAGTCAAGTGATATTGGCTGGCATTGATGAGGTGATGTCTTTTTTTATACCTGACCCACCCCAGTTACTAGTAATACAGCGCTCACAAAGATAATTGCAACGCAGTGACCTAAATAAATGCAACAAACACATTTTACAGCCGATTTCCTTAAACTTTTCAACCTTTTTTCCCACATTTTTCACGGTTCCCCAAAAAAGGGTCGTTACTTCGAGAGGGACGCTATTCCCGGGGTCGTAGAATCGAGAGTTGACTGTATATATATAAAAATAAAAAAACACTGGTCTGTGTGTGTGTATATATATATATATATATATATATATATAAAACACTGGTATATATATATATATAAAACACTGGTCTTTATATATATATATAAAAGCCTCCAAATATCCATTTTAATAATCTCTTAGCATATTTTGAAAATATTATAAACAAATTGGCAGAGAAAAAATGCATAATTATAGGGGACACAAACATAAATATGATCAATGATACAATACTATTTAATAATCTGATAATCAGCTATGGCTTTGACATTTGCAATTAGCAAGCAACGAGAATAACAGCAATGAAAGCACAATAGACTAAATTATTTCAAATGTAGATGGCCAGCCTTTGTGGGTTTCAAACATTAACAATAGTTTGAGTGATTCCAACATTCTAATAGTGGAATTGGAATCAAATTATATCATGGTAGAGAGGAAAAATAACACTGAAAATCAATGTGTAATTGATTACATTATCTTATAACTTAAGCTTAATGAATCTCTGATTGATTAACACCAGCACAAATACAATTTTTTTAATTTTTTTTTTTTTAGGAACTCGTTACGATAGTGCAAAATGCTTTGTTGTTTGCTGAAAGAAGAGGAGGTCAAATAACTACAAATAGTGTTTGTTATTCACCTAGGTGTGGTTGGGCAAACAATGATCTGTTGGAAATGCTTAAATTAAGTGACAAAACATATAACACTAGCAAAAGCACTAAGATTTTTTTTTTTCTACCCAGTAGTGAGGGCAGCGATATTAAGCTTACAATGTTGGGTATTTTGAAATTAACTGCAGCTATTTTTTTTTTGATACGGTTGTAATGGCATATAAACTTGAAAAACAGCCTAACTATTAGTAACCTAAAAATTGGGGAACACAAAAAGGAGAATTACTCTACAAGAAGTCGAAATAATTATTTCCAGAACAGAGTAAACACCACTACTTTTTGACTCTATTTAATAAAGATTAAGGGACTAAAATTTTTCAATAAAATACCACAAGAAATAAAGATGAAAAAACTTAATCTTTTTAAAGAGGAAGTCAAAAGATACATTCTGGGAAATAATTTTGACCAGGTAATAATTATGTGGGTGAAACGTTATCTGTAATTTTGTAGAAACTGATTTTATAATTGGAGCAAAATGTGTATGGAAACTACGTGTATGTGTATGTATACTGTATTATTATTATTATTATTATTATTATTATTAGCACCACGTCTTACTACCCGTTCGGGTTATATGCACTTACGCTAATGTGTAATGGTAGTGTGATTGTGAGATGAAATGGAGGACCTACAGTTTAACATGGAATCCGAACCACGGTGGAGGCCTGGCATTCCCCACATTCACAAGATGTCTTGTCAGAGGTGAAGGAAGGGTTTGGTAATCAGATAGATCTTTGCCAGGACTGAGGAATGAACCCCGGCCGCCAGCATAGAAGTCTGACACCTTACCCCTAGACCACCAGGTCACCTGTATACTGTACATTTTTTTTTTTGTAAAGGTTTTTTGTTTGTATATTCTTATGTTTAATTGCAGTTTTACTATCATTGGGCTGAATGCATCTAAAATAATGTGGCCTGGTGAGGACAAATAATCTATATCCTGTAATAGACCTCACTTTCCTAAATGTATGTAAGTTAACAAGTTAGTGAATAAATCACGCCTACATTAGGATGTTTATATGTATGTATACGAACAGATTTTGACTCTTTTTATAAACAACTTCTGAATAAATAACTAACACAATCCTCAAATGTTTATTAACAATGAGTTGAGATGTCAATTAAATATTTGACTATATAAAATAATATTCCCGCAATGTGTGATATAATGCAAGGATATAATAATCATAATCCTTTCAAAAAATCAAGCGCTAAAACTTAAAACAAAGACTTTGTACTTTCATAAAAAATAATGAGTTGAATAGTTTGCATCAACAATCTCCAGCTGGTAAAATGTTCTGAATTATTAGGCTACAATTAATTGATTTGAAACACAAACAATATACTACTACAATCTAACAACAAATATGATTAAGTAATATACTGTATATTTGTACTCACCTCAATTTATCAAACGAGAATAAAAACTTATTGTAGTACTAAACTTATGAAATAAGAAATGACCATTTCCATCAAATGGGTAAATACAGTGTTGCCAAAAGCTTAAAATTATTATTATAATAACGAATATAAAGATTAATTTTAGTCCATAAAAGGTTAGAACCAATTTTGTTTTTTAACTTACTGGTTGAATAAATATTTGAACATAATATTCTTTAATCGCATATTAGGATAAAAGTGTATTAAAATTACAATAGAAATTATTTGGATGGCAGCATTTGAAAAGTACTAAGAGAAACACAATGTAGCCAACTAATTAATAAAAACCCTACATTGCATTCCAATTAATAAAACCCGTATACAATGTGTCCTATTGTATGTTGACAAAATTGCCGTCTGTTTCTCGAATAGCGCTGCTAAAGATATTTAATATTCTGTGGGAGGAGGGGGTAATACCACCGGCATGGAAAATTTCCTTTCTGATTCCTATTCTAAAACTGCGGAGTTAACAAGTTCTTATCGGCCTATTGCACTCTCGCCTTGTTTGGGTAAAATAATGGAACACTTATTTAAAGCCCGTTTGGACCGATTTCTGGAAATCTTAATCCTATGCGATTTGGGTTTAGAAAGGGACGTTCCACACTTAATAGCCTCTCTATATTAGTTTTTGATATTCAAATTGTTCCATCACAAAAATCATTTGTGTCGGCTTTTTTCCTCATTATACAGGGTGGGTATGATAATGTCGGTCATTCTGTATTGTGTGATAAACTTTTTCACCTGGGTTGTTCTAACAAAATGTGTTATTGGTTAAGCTATTTATTTCAGAATAGATCGTACATTATAAAGATAGGACAAGCTGGATCATCTCCTCGAACTCAACAAAGGGGCCTACCGCAGAGATCAGTACTCAGTCCTCTGTTATATGCAGTCTATTCGAACGATATTGATAGCTCTATTCCGGTTGGTGTAACAACTTTACAGTATACGGATGACGTGGTGATATACGTTCGGTCTTGTAACTTGTCAGAGGGGGTGGTTAAGTTACAATCAGTGTTTCCTTTGCTTTCAAATTGGTTGACAGCTTACTTTTTGACTCTAAATGTATCTAAATGTTGTGCGGTAATCTTTATCCCGACATAGATTGCAAAATAACTTAATTAGGCTAGTTTATGAAGGACGTCAAATTCGGGTACAGCCAATGGTCCGATTTTTAGGCATTACACTACATATGAAGGGATCTTGGTTCCCTCATTTTTTGGAATGATTTGGAATATGTGAGAGGTTTATAAATACTATGAGATCAGTGGCGAGTGCCTCTTGGGACTCCCACCCATATACAATGTTACAAATGTGCCACGGGCTTATATGTTCTCGATTGGAGTATGGGTTGTTCTCGACTGGATGTTTTTTTTATATCGCACTGCATCACGATCTACACTAGCAAAGCTGGATAGGATCCAATAGTTGGCCTTAAGACTGTGTATGGGCACTTGTCGTACATCATCAACCAACGCACTCCTTACTGAAGCGGGAGAACTCCCTTTATTTCTTAGGCGCCGTCTGTTGGTGGATAAGTTTTTTTTATAAAAGATTGTTCAACCTTTGGTTATCTGCGGCGCAGACTTCGAATGCTTACAAATTATGTTCAGACAAAACAATATTGGTTAAACAAAACATGCCCATCTCTGCCAAAAGCGGATTTACACTATGGCCCCACTAGGCATTGGCTTAGGGGTGGCGGCTTTAGGGGGCGGCACATTTTGAATTACATTATTTTATTATATGTTGTTTTTAATAATTACGTTTAAAAACCATTGACTAACATTATCGAAATAGTTAAAGTCAGAACAACAATATTTATTTTTAAATAACTGTACTTTACAATTACTTTGTAACTGACGTTAGTCTCCCCATCTTCATAATGTTAACTCAAGCTACTGTAGGACACGTACAGTACAGGCCTGATTANTCCCTAAGGCCACTGAGTATATACAGACTTATATTTACAGATGGTTCTAGGAGGGGAGGGAAGACAGCCCTAGTGGGTGCGGCCTTCTATGACAGTGGTATTAATTATGGTCAGTCATATATACTACAATCCGATGCATCAATATTTACAGCGGAATTATTTGCTATCCTACAGGTATTGAAATATATCTTATCTTTACGCGCTAGTAGCTACGAATTGGGGTACCAATGGGTTCCTAGTCACGTGGGTATAATGGGTAATGAGAGAATATATAGATTGGCATATAGTGTAAATTTACTTTCCAATGTACAGGGAATTCCGCTACCATATAGCGACTTGATACAGAGCGCAAAACTCAGAAGTTAGGTTAAATGTAACGAATGGTGGGAGAGCACATGCCAGCAGAAGTCAAAATGGTACCATGGTGTATGTGGTACAAAATTAGTTACACCATGATTTTTGGGAATTAAGGGCACTCTAAAGTTTATTTGTACAATAATCCGCCTTCGACTCGGGCACGCTTACATGAAAGACCGACTTTATTTAATGCGCAAGGTTCCATCCTCTAATTGTGTGGTTTGCCACGTTCCTGAAACACTATAACATAATATGACTTGCCTTGTACATCAGTTGGTTCGGGGAAATTACATTCTTAATTAAATTACAGACTTTTCTTTAGATAATGTATTACGCTCAGAAAACGTTACTTTGTATAGGTTGGTATCTAATTTCCTTCTAAATATAAATATGTCAGTGTAGAGATGAGATGTCTCCCCGATTATCTCGTAGATGAAATTCGTGTTGAGTTAGGGATAGGTTATGTAGGTCATACCTGGATTGAACGCACATAAAAATCAAGAAAGTAGCATCGGGAGTGAATCGAATACAAGTGTTCCTGGCTTATTGAAGAAAGTGTCTCCAGTGCCATTTAAGAAGGAAAAAATAAATTTAAAATAAACCGTATCCCACGACACTGGCTCGTACTTGAAATCCAGTGTGCTAACTAACACGTCATCATCTAGAGTCATATGAATCAGAAAAAGATACTGGTTCTGCCTCTTGGTACTGGCTACCATACTAGTTGTGAGGATAGAACAGGCACTATTTTCGTACTAGTTCTGACATTAGTCTGTGTAACTCGACCAATCAATGCGCGTTGGCACTGTGTGTAGAGAAATGGTGCCAATGTGTGCATTGGATGTGATTTTGTTGTTGGCAGAAAATTATTCTAAGCATCCTTGTTTATATAATACCAAATTGCAACTTTATGACAATATGTTCAATATATATTTAATTAAAAACATTGTAATGATAATGATTTGGGTCCCTCTCATATATTAAAAAAGTAATGGATGAAGTGCATTTTTCTTGTGTGTAAAATATAATTTCAATACTTCATCCATGGAGAATCACGCGTTTTGTCAGAATTAATGTCAAAAAATTATACAATAAAGCTTATTTTTTCTTTCAAATCAACAACGTAGTGTTTACCAAAAAAGCAATGATGCTAGCTCCCTCTACCTAATAGAAAGCTATTAAAAAATATCCTTCACAACCCTGTCGCCCGGACTCTTTCTTTAGTTGGTTTTGACACTGGTGACGAGAGGTCCAAGAGGTAAGTCATATTTAAGCCGCTTGTGCGTATGAATAAGTAATAGTAACATAAATTTACACAGCACACAAAATAAACTTAAGGCCTTGGGGTTTATTAAATAAAGAATATTTAGCTAATATTTATGAGATAGAAAAAGGTATATAAGAACATAAGACATTTGGTAGAATAAACAGATGCAGTATCAACACTCTGTTTTCCTTCTTACCTGATAGCTACCATAATCATTTCTTTAGGTTTGATGCAATTCCTCATTTTTGTGTTCTGACCCTGAAGGATTGGCTGTACTTTATCGTGTAATTCTTCCATAAATGAATTTGACATTCGAAAAAAATTAAAAAATCTTTTTTTCATCACTAATGAGTTCCTCATAAAGAATCGCAAAGACACCATGCTCATCACGCTATTGAAGCAATGGGTGTACCTAAATGGTCCTGTTTTGTCTGTTTTTTTATTACGTCTCCTATGAAGGTATCACATGGCAATAAGAATACCGCGATACATGTTAAAAATCAGACTGAGAGCTCTCTCAGAGCTGGGGAAGAAAACACATGTTAAAACCGGACCTGATGAAAACCCTATACAAACCTGATGCCACTTTTTTCTTCTGGTTTTAAACCGGTCCGGTGAAACCTGAACGTGTGAAAGGGCTGTCAGGATACTTCGTCCATGTTCGGTATTAAGGACCAATAGGAGTGTTTTACTGATATTTAAAAATATATCAGTTGAGTCGATTAGGAGACTTGTTACTCTTGTCTCGCCGTGCTTAGGCCAAGGACGCTCCCGAGTCAACTCTGGGACTCATGTTTTTGTAAATCATTTCACGACACCTCGCGTTAGCCACTCGGTTAATCTCCGCGGATCTAATTATTACTATAAAAAAGAATCAGGCGTGATAGTTAATATAAGTTATATTAAATCACGGCTAACACAATTGATATTGTGAGTTTATCTTAAATCTGTTGACGGCCACTCTCACATCAACCACGATTCGTGACGTGTATCAAGGGAAATACTAAAAGCCAACCAATATAATAAATAGTAATGTAAATATATGATTTCGTTAATTAATTTAACATACTGGCCAAAGAATTGGTGCAAATAAATAGTAAATAAGAATTTAAATAAATGAAGTTTTATTATTTTAACCAACAACGCAGCCACTATACGATCACTACAAAACTATAGATTGGAAAAATAAACATTTATTCCATGTCGACCTCATTTCATTTGCGAAGCCATTACGGTCATATACAACTGGCCACAAAAGAGAGTGGGTTAGCTGAGGTCCGTTTATGCGCGTAGCAATTTACTTTTCCTTTCGTCCGAAGATGCAAGCCCGTGTCTTCCACTCCACATTTTTTATTAATATTTAAAAACTTCTCCATTATGATGGAAACGCACACAATAACGAACCAATCACTATTATACCACTACTATAAAAATTTCAAACATTAAAACATTACTACGCAAGTTGTAATTAACCTCGCGTCCTAAGCACAATTATCCTACTACAGCCACTCACACCAAGCCTAAAGTCAGGCAACCGATTGACGTGAACACTACCTAGCGGGAATGTACAGTAACATGACTACTGTAGTACCTTAATATTCTGCTAGTGGTAGTGCATGATTCATAAAAGATGCAAGTGCAGTTAAATGTTTCTGTCGGGTCTTATACAGTAGCCCCATGGCTTATTTGGTGCTGACTGACAGCTCTCAGCTGACTTCTGACAGTCAACATTTAAGTATATACTTATTTTGACCGTCAGAAGTGACCGCTGCTAAACACATGTTTTTGGAGATCATATGGTTCGGCGTAGGGATACATAATTTGGTCTGGTAACTTTTCAAAGCTTTTAGCTGTCAGATGTGAGCTGTCAGGCAGCACCAAAGAAGCCATGGGGCTTATTTTTTTACATGAATATTGAGCTTTGTTTGTAATTAAAAAGCTAAAAACATCCTTCATACTTGGAGAGGTACGTGGCTTCCCTGGTCGATACTGACACCTCCCAAGGGTGCCACGCCTTACAGTTTGGGAACCTCTGCTCTAGACAATTATCTTTAGAAGGGTTTAATTGGACGTTGTTTCTAACTTTCTCATTTGTTGGCACAGTCACGTGATTACGAATACGGACTATGTAGATATTACTTCCATTTCTAAGGACTTAGGGACCAAGGGCATAGAAAGGTGAAGATCTGGACTCCCCACTCCCACGCTGGAATTTTCTAGAGGCCCCATTAAAGGGGGTGGTCCACAAACACATATAAAATCTTAAGGTTTAAGTTTTTTACTCTTACTGTAGTTTTAATTGTGTATGTTATAAATCAAATGTTAGTTAATTAATATTTTAATATTCACCTTCAAGATGAACCTGGTAAAACTTACGATTGTAAAATTACCTCTATCGACATTTCAAAGCCTGTACTTATTTTCTCACACATTTATATGGTATTAAAAAACAAAGGACGTTCTTGGAATGAGCCGAGTAATTAGGGTCCGAGAAAATGAAGCAAACATTTTTGCAGTCACCTGTAAGATATTACTTTAGTAATCACCCTAAGAAAAGAGCAGCTTAAATAACAGAACAACTGTCACAAGTGCAGTTTGTACGAGTAGCTTATTTAGGTACCCCCCTAGATGTTGTTAGTAGATGCCCCCTAGAAAAATGAGCTTTCTACACCCTTGTTAAGGACTATAAGGATGCGGAGCTTACCTAATCTGTAGATGGGGCAAAAGAAGAGCGTACTTGTTACTTGTTTTCCAGCCAAGATTAATTAATCCCTAAAAGCAGTAAGGAACTATATATATTAGGCTGGGATAAACGGACCCCTTAAGGATTTTTTAAAAAATAATATAATTGGAAACAGTGTACACACTGCTATTTGTTTTACTGGCACTGACAACTTAGAAGATACACTCTCTCTTCAACAAGAGCTCATAGAGTTGTTAAGAAAAGGTGGGTTTGAATTTCGCAAATGGTCCAGTAACTCACACCAGGTACTGAGCGCTGTACCTCAGGAGTATCGTGAGACCCTACTTTACTTTCGCACTCCTGAACAACCCCTCTATAGCATCCTTGGTCTCAAATGGAAGCCTGACAGTGATGCAATTTCGTATAAGATTGATATAGTTCAACAAGTCCCGACTAACGTTCAGTACTCTCCGCTGTAGCTCAAATTTACGACCCGTGTGGTTGATTGACACCAGTGGTATTCTGGGCCAAATCATTGATGCAACTTCTATGGACACTAGGACTATCTTGGGGCGAACCTCAACCCGCAGATATTTCTGCAAAGGGGGTAAGGTTTCTAGAAGAGCTTCCAGCCTTAGAAAACCTCAGCATACCTCGGTATCTCTCTCTCTACTCCACTGTAGATGTCCCATTACACGAATTCTCAGATGCATCTGAGCAAGGTTATGCAGCAGCCATCTATCTCAGATGTTTGATTCAAAACTCCAAAGTTACAGTAAATTTGCTTACTGCAGAATCTCGTGCCGCACCTCTGAAACGGCGTTACGCCGTCTTGAATTATGAGGAGCTAATTTACTTTCAAAATTAATTCAATACTGTAGAAGCATAATATCATCTCATTACCACATAAATTCAGTTACCGCTTGGACAGACTCAACCATTGTACTTACATGGATACACACTCCACCACACCGTCTCAAGGTATACATTGATAATAGGGTTTCTCAAATACAAGAGATGACACTTCCAGAAGTATGGGCTCATGTCCCTACCAATCAAAATCCAAGTTACGTGGCCTTCCGTGGTGTGTCACCTCCACTGCTTTGTAACCACCCTTTGTGGTGGACAACAGGCCCACCTTGGTTAGTAACATCCAGCACACAACGGCCTCCCCTTTACTGTTCATCTTCAGAATCACATACTCTCCTAGAAACGAAGCCCCAACCATTAATCTAACTCATCTCGACACACAAAGAAGATTGGGATTTACTATATCGATTTTCATCATGGTTCATCTTACAGAGAGCTGTTGCCTATATATTACGATTCTTCTGTAAACTCAGAAAAGAAGACATTTGTTCTGGGCCTCTCACTCCTAGAGAATTAGAAAAGGCCACCCTTTTAATTGTGAAATTAATCCAAAACAATCATTTCGAGGAAGATATCAATCTCCTCAAACTCGGGAAAAGTTTTAAACCACGATTACAACGTTTAGGACAGTTTCTGGATTCTGAGGGATTATTCCGTGTCGGAGGTAGATTCAAACAATCGCAGTTGCCATACTCAGCTAAACACCCCTTAATTTTACCAAAAAAACATCATATTACCTATATGATAATATATTATTATCACCACAAGCACCTACACGCAGGACCACAGCTATTGCGATTCATAATATCCCAAGTCTATTGGATTATCTCGGCTAAGAGTATTATCAGATTTCGCATTTTTAAATGCATAAGATGTTTCCGATACAAGCCAACCAACACAGCCCCCTTAATGGGAGATCTACCTGAAGCTCGTATCACTGCCTCACGACCTTTTCTTAAGATAGGGGTGGATTATGCAGGTCCTTTTACAATTAAGTTACACACATTACGGCGATCGCAACTGATATAGGCATACCTGTGTGTATTTATTTGTTTCACCACCAAAGCTGTACATCTTGAAGTTGCAACAGATCTCTCTACAAACGCTTTCATTGGTGCGCTAACTCGCTTCGTGTCTCGTCGTGAGTTATGCTCAGACATGTATTCTGACTGTGGCACCAACTTCGTGGGAGCTTCTACTCAATTGAAGAAAATAAGAACAGCATTTCTTAAAGAAAAGAAGAATCAAGATCAAATTGACCGGTTTGCCGCAGAAAATGGGATCAAGTTTCACTTCCTACCCCCTGCCTCATCACACCAAGGTGGACTCTGGGAAAGCGCTGTTAAGAGTGCTAAACACCACCTAACCAGAGTTATTGGCAGCCAAATATTGACATTGGAAGAATTTATTACACTCACCACCAAAGTTGAAGCTATGCTCAACTCCCGTCCCCTTACACCCTTGTCTTCAGATACGTCAGATATTGATGCACTTAACCCAGAACATTTTCTCATTGGAAACTCTCTCACGGCTCTCCCTGAGTCACAAATAGAATAAATGCCTCTCAATCGTCTCAAGAGATGGCAGATAATTCAGGCCCTTTCACAACGATTTTGGTCCATAATTTACAACAACGAATCAAGTGGAGTACTCAAAATGATAACCTCAATAATGGAGACCTTATAGTAAAACATGATTCGGGTTCACCTCCCCTTGCTTGGCCTCTTGGGCGAATAGTTTTAACGTCTCCTGGTCCTGACGGTGTGGTACGAGTAGTAACGCTACGTATATCAAGAGGATCCCTTACTCGGCCTGCTGTAAAGGTTTTCCCTTTACCTAGTAATTAGGTCTCATTGTGTTCTGTGTTTCTTCCTTATTCTTGAATCTGAATGGTTCAACGGCGGGAGGATGTTTAGTATTTATTTCTTTATATTTTAGTATTTTAGTATACATTTCGTTATTGTTTAATTAATTAAATATTGATTATATTCATTCGTTATTGATTCATATAATTATCACATTTTTCTGTCTACCACCCTTTCTTTCATTAATTATGTTTTGTAATGGTGGTACAGTTGCTCTCTCGTATTTTTACGAGCGTTTCCTTTTTAGTTCGCAAAGTGTTTTTCTCAAAGGTGGACGTGCGTCATCACCACGGATCACTTCTCAGTTTCTTTTAGTGTTTTGCATTCTCTTTCGTTAATTGAAATAACCCCATTCTCATCCTAACTTCTGTAACTGTGCGTCTGATCAAAATCCTCCAAGATCCTCCGACCACAACCACAGGTAGACCTACTTGGGTTACTGCTTCACCGGATCTTCAGCAGCAGGAAGGATCTCATCATGTCTACTTACGCACACATCAATTGATTAATTCTCTCTCTCAATCAAATTAATATATATATAAATTTGATTGAGAAAGAGAATTATCATTATGGACCTAAATATATCAATATTCCGTGAGGACATTATGCTACAAATATATATAAATATTTATTTTTGCGGGGGCGTTCAAAGACAAATATATAAATATCAAGCTTGTTCGTCACTTACGGCGACAACTTCCAGACATTTACATAAAGAAAATAACTTAAAACTACAAAAAGGTTCGCCCACAGCAGAAGGCAAAGAGAACAAAGATAGAAGTAAGTGCCCTATCTGACCAATAATCCTAAATAGTCAGAAATAATTAAACAAATTGGGGCGATCAATATTCCAAATAACCGCTTAATGCCCAATGCGAACAATCAAGTGTGTGCATCTCATACAAGTATAAAGGATAATACACCCGCGATCAATCTTAATTTCCCCAAAATATGTTTCCCAACGAAAACCCAAATAAACATGATCAGAGCGGCGGTAAAGCGTGACCCAAGGTCAGATGCCTAAAGGCAAAAAAGGAAAACAAGTTCACAAATGAACAAAAGCAAGTTCCCATAACACTTCACTTCGCGAGTAATGTTGCTGAAGGAGGAATTGAAGGGGGGTGTCTTATGCACTCTGTCCCCGGCCGATTGCTTAGCGGTCACACTCTATGCTGTGCTCCCAGACAGAGAGGATTCTTACTAGAGATGCCACCCAGTGCTGTGGACCCCATCTCAATAAAAAAAACTCCAACGCTCCGTACCAATCCTACCCAGACATAAAAAAACAATGAGCACAAATAAAAATAATGAGCATACATAAAAACAAATAAAAAAGCAATGAATATTCATAAAGATACAAGTACCAACATGTCTGGAAAGGCGGATCAGGAGTAGTGGAGGGGAAAACCAACAGCCAATCAGAGAACGAAAACAAAATTGCGTAACAATTAATCAGAAAGCGACAAATACATTGCGTAATATTCTCAATACACATTCTCTCCACGTCGGGTTCAAAGGTCAAATTGGGGTGATAGGGCCAGCTAGGTAGTACGTGTAATTAATTTGGGGGTTGTATCAAAACGTAACAAACAAACAAAATTATTGAAGTAATCGGAACAACTGAGAAACCCACGATCGAAACCATAAAAATATCAATTTTACTAAGTGGAGGAGAGGGCTACCATGAAGTTGGCCCCCCTAATGTAAAGATACAATTTTTGGGTACAAACTAAGGGAAAAGACGAAAATTTTTGTGCAACAATCCGGAACAAGCAAAGAACAAACGATTGCGATCATAAAAACATGAATTTTTAAAATTGGGTGGGGGGTTAAGGGGTGCTACCCTGAAGTTGAACACTCACGAGGAAACAGTGTGTCACAATATGGTTAAGACTTAGAAACCCACTTAAGATTATAATAACAAGGTGAAAGGCTGAATAAACATAAGAATTACTAGAAAAAATAATAAAAGTTTTAGAAATTAATCTTAAGTTAGTAATGATTATATTTAAATAATAAAAACACGTTTAAAATATACAACAAGCATGAGATAAGTGAGATAAAAAATGAATAAATTGATAGATTAAAATAAATCAATGCATATAGCAATATATAGAAAGTCAATTGGTGACCATCAGTCAAAATAAACACATACACAACATATTAAAATAATTAATATCAGCATTGAAAACTTGTACGA